>JBBPKP010000008.1:0-36116 GCA_038089335.1 Boletellus aff. obscurococcineus | reverse complement strand
CGTGCGTTCCCTTGCGAGCAAAACGACCCGTCAGGGCGGAAGAACAGCGCCAGCGCGGCGACGGCGACACCGACGCTCAGGTCAGTTCCCGTGCTGCACGCGATGCAGACGGTGCGTCGGTTCTGGACGTGGCGCTGAACGAACGGCATAGAACGCGGCAAGACGGTAGTGAGAAAGTGGCGCTGGCCTTTCTTGCCGTCCGGCGTCCGAATGTGCAGCGTCTCTGTGGCCCTTGTCGGGGGGCTCGGTTCGTTGGGCGTCAAGCACAGCAGGGCGAGGTTGTGTGGAGCTTGGAGCACGTTTTGCTGACACAGGGAAGCGATACTGCAGATCGAGATCCGTCCTGATACATGCTGGATCGGCGTGCCGTACGGGGGTTGGTCGACGTCGTCGGCCATGTGAGATGCGTCTGCGACGAGAGAGCGAACAAGGTCAGGAAGATCCGACGAGCCCGTGGCCAGGATCCTCTCGTGGTGTTTCCAGTACAAGGCCGGGGTGAGACCCTGGTGGGCGCCACCGTGGGTCATCGACTGCGAGCAGTGAGATGAGGTGGAATACAGACCATGCCCCAGAGTTCGTGATCGTCTCCGGATCCCTGGGTGTAGGCGAACCCGGAGGCGCGACGTTCCATACCGTCCACGACTTGTTTGGAGGCAGATACGCATACGACCGGGTAGAACGCGCGGTTAGGCGGACTCGGAAATGTGGGGAACGCGGTCGTGGCGGGAGTGATCCATATCGGACGGAGCGGACGGTCCAGATTTGGTAATCGATACGAAGAAGCCTGATAAAGTGCGAGGCAGGTCAGCGTTTTGGGTGGGTGCGAGGCGGCGAGGAGAGCACCGCAAGCTGAGAGGCCCATCCATCGAGCCTGAGCTCTATCTGACCATGTTCCTGCGCGCTGACGCTCCCCGGCGGGGTGTAGAGCGCGGTGTCCCAGGCCCGAGGGTCGGGTTGGGTGGCTTTCTCTCGACTGATCGCTCGATTGATTACAGTGCACCAGATTGGGACCGTTTTCGAGAGCGCATCAGGGATGCGTTTCCCGGCTCTGGTCGAGTCCACGAGAACGAGCCTGTGACATAGGATAAGCATCGACCGACCTTGCTGCGATGAGGTGAAACCCCCACCCTGCATGTTCGGCGATCAGGGGGAGAATATGTAGGTTCGGACGGCGCAGACTGAAGCTCCAGTTGTTCGTATGGCCGTCCGTGGATTTGAAGTAGGCGCGCTCCGCGGAGGCCTGATGCCGGCGCTGAGGGGGGGGAGCGTGGAGAGACGACGGATCAGCACACACCGTTTCCGGGTCGACGTACCAAGCGCCGCAGCGCATGTTGGCTGTGGTAGATCCATCAGATGGGCAGAGCACATACGAGCGACACGTACGGAGCAGGGGGAGGTCGCGGTAGTGATCGCGGACCTGACGAACGAAGGCTGCGTCTTCTGCGATCGAGTGGATGCGGCTGAAGACGGACTGCGACTCCTTCCGCAGCGCTGCGAGCGCACTCGCGGTGTCCATGCAGGGGGTGATCCGCTCCACTGCACCGATCCGCTCGGGTAGTGTTGGAGTAACTTCGAGGTTAGGTTTCACTTCGCTTCCACTTCGCCGTAGTTCGTTGAGAGGCCTGTCGAACTAGTGGAGATTATCTAACATCTACTAGCTGTCCCTTCCAGCTGTCCCCTCGAATGCACAGAGTGTGGGGTAGAGTTGGCCAAGTTCCGTCAAACCAACACAAGCCGCCAAACCAACTGACGTGATTCTTCCTCTTCATTGAATGGTTACATCAATTCTTATGTCATGACTGGCAAACCAGCATCACGGAGTGTACCTTAGTACATTTCGGGTCACCGCCATTGGTAATACCCAGGTCTAGGCTGTCCGTTCGGTTTCAAGCAAAGACCGACTCAAATTTACCCAGGGTCCAGTTGCAGAGGACAGCTACTTTGAGAGAACAGTTGGTAGGATGAGCTCAGGCAGGTGTATGGACGACGAGTAGTATGTAGTACGAGTTCAAGAGGTGTAAATAATTTGATTGGTTGGAGGTGCGGGCCGCATTTCCGAACACTCTTTCAATGGAGAGGTGAGAGAGGCTACTTCGCTCGGCCTCGGTACAACGAACTACGTCGAGCTCAGGCTCAGCTGCCACTTCGATTCAACTCGATTCGCCCCACGGCGGCTCTGCGCTCACGCCGGGCCCGTTGCCGCCGCGTACGTGGTGAGTAATAGTGATAGCAACTTCACGTAAGCCCGGCCCAGCGGACGCCTCGACGACAACGCCGGGATTCGTATTGGTCTGGCTCTGCACCCCGTACTTTCCCTTACATCACTCCGCCTGGCCAGGCAGGTAAACCTTCCGCTCATTACATAGTTTCGCGTCACTCCCTTTCTTCTTCTCATTTCCGCCCGTCGTGGTCCTACCAGCTGCCCCATGGCGGTTGCTTTCCGCCCTAATCATTCCTTCTTCGTGTCCTTGACACTCGTTCTCACCACTTGCTTCGTCTGCGCAGTCTCCGCCGACCAACAGCTCGCGCGCATTAATGACCCAAATGTTATCCTGCAGACCGATGACGATGGCTCGATGGTCGTATACAGCCCCACCACCGGCCAGCAAATCCCTCAAGGGGTCGCCACGGACGGTGGTGGCTCTGGTTTCTCTTTGAGTGCTGTATTGTGGATTGCTTTCTCCTTTGTCGTCGGCGCTCCTCTTCTCATGGCCGGCTTCCGCGGGCGGCGTTTAACACTTGGTGCGGCCATTGGCACTGCCGCTGCTCTTGCCTGTAAGCACGCATACGACTCGAGTCGCTACCCCGTTGTTGACCTCGGCAACCCCAGCGTGGGCTGTCATCGTAAACACCCTGGACGATGTCGGTGTCTCCGATGTGGTTCTGACCGTCACCATCTTCATTTTGTTCATCATGGGCTTCGGTGTCGGCCTCTTGGAGATGACCCGCACCGTCGCGATCCTGGTCCTGGGTATTCTTGGCGGTCTGGCTATCGGGGCGCGCATCGTCCTCCTACGAAGGGGGCTGCTCATTTCGGATCCTGACATCTTCTTCGTCAATTGGCTCGTCATAGGTGTGTGCGGCATCGCTGGCGGCATCCTCGTCGTATGTAAGCAGAGATACGGGATAGTATGCTGTTTCATCGGGCTTGTCCTCCATGTCTGCTGATAGAATGACGTTGCAGCTCAACGGATGCGCTTCGACCGGTTCTTTTTTGTGTGGCCTCGGGTTCGATCTAGCCATCAACCAACAGTCTGGCATGAGCCGTGGGCTTCGCTTTCTCTTTGACAGAAACGGATATCACGTTTTGGTGTGTTCGTCTGACGCCTCTGGATGACATGTCGGTTCATGGGCGATGCCTCGCAGGCCACGATGGCAAATGGATATTCACCACCGTCGACGACACTGATCATTCTCGCTGTATCCCTGGGAGTAACGTACGTGATACTCTGGACGATCCAACAGATCCAATGACTTTTCTCGTCTTCAGCCCAGCCTTTGCTTTCGCACAATGGAAAGTCTTCACACGGCCCTTTAACAAGCCTATGGACGACACCTTTAGCGGGTCTGTTTGGGAGCCCCAGGAAGTTCCGCAGGACGAAGAATCACCATCAAGTCCGAAGGAGCCCATGGACATGCCAGACACGCCAACGACTGAGAAGGCATCCAAGCCATCAATATGATAACGCCAAGCGGGGCCGATCAGGCCAGAAACGTTCTCGTCATCTAGATATTTACTACCGAAGTTGGGCTTGGTGGCGTGGTTACGCGCCACGGTTGCTAGTTCTTGTAGAGCCATCGTAATACCCGGACTTGCATCATATATAGACGTTTAGATGCAGACGCTCGTGACCGGGCCAGATCAACATCTGAGCACATGATTCTACGCATCGCAGCGGACACAGAGCGGACCTTGCGTGGTAGCGCAGAGTGCCAAATGCGGCAATTCACATGTTAATTCCGACCGAAGCAAACAGAGGTGTGAGGGGTTATGAATGTGGGCGGGACCCAAGGATGCAGCCCACTTCAGGTCTAGCACCACCTTTCTATCCGTCCCCGTACCCCCCGCCGTCTCACCCCCACCATGCCACGCAACGGCGACAAGAAGCCAGTCGGTTTTGCCACACATATCACCGCTGGTGGTATCGCGGGTGCAATGGAAGCAGTGGGTATACATGGTGCTCGTACGACCGCCGCTCACCCCCCCCGCCAGCTCTGCTGCCAGCCCCTCGACACTATCAAAGTACGAATGCAACTCTCCAAAACGAGCAGGAACGCGGGGGTATGTGTGCCATCCCCAAAACAACCAACCGCTGAGCATGGCGATCATGACATTCCAGACGAAACCCCGCGGCGTCATCGCGACCGGCATTCGCATCGTGCAACGGGAGACGCCTCTTGCGCTGTACAAGGGACTCGGTGCGGTCATGTCGGGCATCGTCCCTAAAATGGCCATCCGCTTCGCGAGCTTCGAGACGTACAAGGGCTGGCTGGCGGACAAAGCTACAGGCCAGACGAGTGTTGGCAGCATCTTTATCGGTGCGTTGACAGTATCGGGGTATCTCGTCCATGCTTGCTCACGTTTTCCACAGCCGGTCTTGCTGCGGGTACGACGGAGGCGGTAGCAGTCGTGTGTCCCATGGAAGTCGTCAAGATCAGACTGCAGGCCCAGCAGCATTCGCTGGTCGATCCGCTGGAAACGCCGCGATACCGTAATGCGGCACATGCTGTTTACACCATCATCCGCGAGGAAGGCGTCTCGACGCTCTATCGAGGTGTTTCGCTTACCGCCCTCCGCCAAGCGACCAATCAAGGTGGGCCCACGAGGTGTGCGTGAATTGGATGGTTTGGCTAAGCGGGCGCGCGGCGTTAGGTGCGAACTTCACGGTATACCAGGAGTTGAAGAAGCTGGCGCATCGATACCAGCCCGAGGTTGTCGAGCTTCCATCGTATCAGCACATGATAATCGGATTGATATCCGGTGCGATGGGTCCGTTTTCAAATGCTCCTATTGACACGATCAAAACACGTGAGTGCGGGCAAGCGATGGAATCAGAGGCCAGAATAACTGATAAACCGAGAAAGGGCTACAAAAGCGAACCTGGGACGCTGGAGTGAGCGCGTTCGAGCGAATAGCAGTCATTGCAAAGGACATGTGGCGCACGGAGGGCATGCAGTCGTTCTACAAGGGCATCACGCCAAGGGTGCTTCGCGTCGCGCCAGGGCAAGCGATCGTGTTCGCGGTGTACGAGCGGGTGAAAACGTGGGTCGAGCATGTGAGCGTGTCGCCGTCGGGAGAGCACTACACCGAGTGACGATGTATCGTAGGACATCGTGCTACTGAGCGTGATAGCGTGACGAGTGTGACCGATGCTGAGATATACAGTTCCCACGGGCGATAAACATCGGTACACACTCTGGCCCATTCTCTCTCTTCTTCGTCTGGCGCGTTCACCACGTCTCTCTCTCCGACGCGTCTCTGCTCGTGTGCGATGGCATCTTGGGGTCCTCAGCCTGCAGGCCTGCAGGAAATCCTGCAGACGATACGCGATTCTACCGACACCCAGAACAAGGTTCAAAAGACCATCACACATGTGCGACCTGCCCGTCGTTCGCCTGATCTGCCCGTCTTGACCCCCATTTCACACAGAAACTTAACAGCTTTACGCGTGTCCCTGACTACATTGCGTATCTCGCCCACATCCTTGCCGCCATGCCCCAGGAGGAGGACCAAATTCGGACGATTGCTGGCTACCTCCTCAAGAACAACGCCTATCTGATCCTCAAGGCTTCCCCTGACGTAGCAGAGTATGCCAAGGCTGCCGTTCTTTCTGCATTCAATGACCCGTCGCCCCTCGTCCGCACCGCTGCTGGCCAAGACATCGTCTCGTTCCTAGGGGTCCTCGAGCCCAAAAATTGGCCCGATTGTCTCGAGCAGCTCGTTGGGATGCTAGATGATCCAAATCACCAAGAGGTGAGTCTACAGCTGCTTAAATGGCCTTCCACCTATCTGTGCCGTAACCCTGCGGACGTATCATAACGTGATACCATGCGCAAACTTCCCTAGGTGTTGCGTCGTTTGTTCGGGACACCATTTCGCCCTATTTGGCAGATTAACGGAACATGCATTATGCAAAATGTGCCGTAACATGCCGCTTCACCGTGCCCCGGGCGCGCGTGTTCATCTTCATAACGATCGCAGGCCTCCCTGACTTGTTACCTCCGTTCGCTCTCTGAAATCCTTGAAGTCGCGTACTAAATCCCGAGTTTAGGCTGCCTTCAGCATTTTTGAAAAAGCTTGCGAGGACTTTCCGCGAAAATTGGACGTCGAAATCAACGGAACTCGTCCCCTCGATTTCATGATTCCGAAGTTCCTGATGCTATCAGAACATCCTTCGCCCAAAATGCGGTCCCACGCCGTCGCCTGCCTTTCATATTTCGTGCCGATTAACTCTCAGTCACTTTTTGCACATGTTGATACCTTCATCGCATGCTTATTCAAGCGCGCATCGGACGAAGATCCGTCAGTCCGCCGCCATGTATGCCAAGCTCTCGTATTGCTCCTTGCAGCCCGGCCCGAAAAGCTCATGCCCGAGATGACCAATGTTGCAGAGTATATGTTGTACTCCACAAAGGACAAAAATGAGAGCGTCGCACTGGAAGCTTGCGAATTCTGGCTGACTTTCGCCGAGGACCCCGATCTCGCGCCATACTTGCACCCCCTTCTTGGTCGCGTAGCTCCGGTGCTCCTCGATTGCATGGTGTATGGCGCAGATGATCTGTTATGGCTCGAGGGCGACACTGAGGACACCACCGTACCTGACAAGGAGACCGATATAAAACCGCGCCATTACGGCGCCAAATCTCATGGGCTAGAGCGTGAGGGGGCAGAGTCTGCCGAAGAAACAGCCAAACGCGGGGCGTATGGTCAAGAAACGATTGACGACGATGAGGATGATTATGACCTGGACGATGATGATTTTGCTGATGAAATGTCTACTGAATGGAATCTCCGGAAATGTGCCGCTGCTGCCCTGGATGTATTGGCCGTCAGGTTCGGTGCAGAACTAATGAATGTTCTTCTTGCTCCCTTGAAAGACAAGCTATGGAGCACGGAGTGGCTACAAAGGGAGAGTGCGATATTAGCATTGGGTGCTATGGCTGAAGGTGAGCTTGGCTCACTACTCTCGACCAAGCCAACGTTGACAGAACGGTAAGGTTGTATCGATTACATCGAGGAACATTTGAAAGTCCTTATCCCTTACCTGCTTAATACACTGAACGATCCGAAGGTGCGTTTAGCGATACATATACAAGGTTTATTTTCGATATTCAGTCTCTATAGCCCCTTATCCGTTCAATTACCTGTTGGACACTTGGTCGTTATGCGAGCTGGTGCACACAACCAGTATCAGATGAACACAGGAATCGATACTTCATCCCCACAATGGAAGGTGTACGTAAAAGTTGAGATAATTATTCACTCGCTCATGCCTTCCCAGCTTCTTCGGATGGTTTTGGACGATAACAAGCGAGTACAGGAAGCTGGCTGTAGTGCGTTCGCAACGCTCGAGGAGGATGCTGGCGCAGAGCTTTCTCCTTACCTCGAGCCAGTTCTGCGTAACCTGGTTTTTGCGTTCCAGAAGTACCAACACAAGAACATGCTCATTTTGTACGACGCAATCGGCACTCTTGCGGACGCCGTTGGACGTGCATTGTCAAATCCCCAGTATGTTGAGATATTAATGCCTCCACTCACTGGTCGATGGAATAAACTGCAAGACGATGACGAAGACCTGATCCCCTTGCTTGAGGTGTGACATCCATGATTTGACGTGACTGAGTGCTTACGTGTCTCGTAGTGTCTTTCTTCGGTTGCGATCGCTATGGGGCCTGGGTTTGCGCCATATGCACCGCTTGTTTTCCAGCGGTGCATCCATATCGTCCACCAAGCACTCCTTCAATATCAGGCATACCAACAAAACCCGGACTTGGATGAGCCTGACAAGTCATTCCTTGTTGTGTCGCTAGATCTCTTATCTGGTCTAGCGCAGGGTTTGGGTGGTACTCTGGAGCCCGTAATCTCTCACACACAACCAAGTCTTCTCACTCTGCTCACTGTGTGCCTGAAGCACCCGCAAGCACCTGTCCGTCAGTCGGCCTATGCGCTTGTTGGTGATTTGGCGATGGGATGCTTTACGCTCTTGCGACCGCACCTGCCTGGTATCATGGCCGAGCTCATTTTACAGCTCGATCCTGAACCAAAGGTGGAGTTTGTCAGTGCCTGTAACAATGCTGCATGGTCTGTTGGCGAAGTTGCACTCCGTTACGGGCGAGGTGAGGTTTGTAGGACCTCGTTTACCTCGTGTTTAACCGCGGCTGTTATAGACGATCCCGAGTTCCAACAATGGGTTAATCCTTTGATTTCCCGTCTCATCCCGATCTTGTTGCACCCAAAGGCGCCACGTAGTCTCCACGAAAATGCAGCCGTATCGATCGGTCGGATCGGTCTTATGCATCCAGTTCTCGTTTCACCTCACCTGCCAGAGTTTGCTCAGGCGTGGTGTCAGGCGTTATACGAAATCCGTGATAATGAGGAGAAGGATTCCGCTTTCCGTGGATTCTGTACCCTTGTGCAGACGAATCCCGCTGGCATTGCCAAGGTCAGTTGATCGAGGTCCTCCCTCTTGCGGTTAGAAGCTAATTATGTCACCATGCCTTAAGAGTCTGCTGTGGTTTTGCAACGCCATCGTCCGGTGGAACAACCCTTCTCCAGAGCTGAACGCGATGTTCCAGCAACTCCTGACAGGCTTCCGGAATCATGACGTCGCAGGGTGGCAAGTCCAGGTGTCTTCATTTCCCCCAGCTATTCAGGAGAGACTCGCGGCGCGCTACGGGGTGTGACCCATCATTTCTCTTGATAACCCCTTCACGATCCCATCAATGATTCACCCTGTGACCCGAACTACCATCCTTACCCGCTCTCACTCGCGTCTTCCACCATTTGTGTCGACCATCGATTGGATCTGTTGTCTGCAACTCCTTTTCCCCCATTTTCGACTCTCTTAGGTAGTAGTAACGATAGCATTCCTCGGCCGTTAGTCCGTGCGTTGTTTCACCCCATCTGTAGTTACACGTAGTTAGTTAGTTACAAGTAGTTACCACCGGCTACCGAACGCCTAGCTTATTTAGTTCCCCACCTCGACGTACATGCGTCTCGCTCTCGCGCTCTCTTTTCGAACATGACATGTTCATTGTTATCTCCGTACGATGTGCTCACGGGTTGTCTCTCCCTGCTACAGTACTTGGTACAAGTCGCGTTCCTTCGTTCCTTTTCCTCTCGGATTTTTTTTTGGTTTCCACGCCCATGAACAACGCACATATTTGTACTAGATAGCGGTAGACACGCACATGTTCCCGAGGCAACGCACTGCCGACCGGCGATGGCCTGGACAGCCAATGCACACACGTTGCGACGGCTTCAACGTGGGCGTACGGTTTCCCTAGCTGGAACAAATACTGTAGAGAGGGAGGGAGAAAAGAAAAAGGTCAAAGGTCAACGCTTCCAGTCGACTGCTACTCCCTGGCGTTGTTTCTCGCGTCGACAACACTGTCCCCGGATCGGGACCAGTTGGCAAACAACATCTCCACACATATCGTGCCACGACGGCCGTATTTGGCGACATGAGATTCGAGACGGCGAGCGACTTGGCTTCCATGAACGATCTCTACGTCGTGCATCCATGGATCCGTCCGCCGCTCGACGAAAGAATGTTTGCGTGCTGCAGATGGGCTCGATGAGACAGACTCCGCGAGCACCCGGATGGTTGCACGTCTGAGGCAGTCATTCGGGGAGCTGTTGTCCGAGCGGAGGAAGTTGCGCGTCGCGGCGGACAGCATGGTCATGACTTGCATTGCCGACGACGTGTCGCTGACTTTCTTGATTGAAAAGACGGCTTGATCGACGTGCAATAGGAAATGTTTTCGACCGTCGATGATTGTATGCTTGGCGAGTGATCTCTGTTTGTCCTGCACTGACCGCTCCGCTGTCGAATGTCTGAATCGAGTTGCCAAAGTAGCTGGACAAACGGCCGGCCAGGGACTCTGTCCATGTCACTATCGAACACCTCTGTGGACGGCAAAGGGTAGAGCCCGTGGCAATTAGTTATCATTTACAAGGGAGGACGCACCTCATCGTAGTCGATAAGCCAGATCCGTGGGGTCTGGTAGCACTCGTCGTACGTTCGTACTTGGAGCGGATTGCCTTTCGCGACCTTAATCTGGCTGAAAGGGGGAGCGTCAGGACAGCACGGAGTTGCACGTGATGCAATGACGACGAAACGTATTGAGAGCAGAAACAAGGGGGTACTCGCCTTAGGTTGATGACGCCTTCTGATGCAGCCGCCTTGGGCGCCGACGTCGCCTCATCCACACCCTTCTCCAAGTCCTCCTCTCCCATGTCGCGTCTGGGATGTCATCCAGGTCTGGCGTCTCGGTCGCGGTCGCACCTGTCGTCGAACTAGTCGATATGCGCGCTCACGAGCGCCTGCTCGCCGTCCGCACCTGAATCAGGTATGTCCTCGATCTCGCCCAGATACGCAGCCGAGCTGACCGCCGGTCATTTGTCTCGACCGACTCGTCCACCGCACCGCTGGACGCGTCACTAAAATTCAGGAGGTGCTCAGTGTCCCCGTCGGTGTCGGTGTGGGCGAGGGAGGTCACCCAGTGGAGACAGGGTATGTCGCGGGCGGCGAGGTAGTGTATTGTTTGTCGGAGGGAAGATAGTTGCGAACCTTGGACGCGGCGCCGCCCTTCCTGGGCACACCGCGTACGGCCCAGTATTGGTGTTAGAGAGAGGACAAATGGGAGTTGGCTAAGATTACCGACAGTTGTGTGGGACTCACGACATATGTACGATTTGTCCCGCAGTAGATCCCCATTTTCCGGAAAATGGGGATCTACCGTGGGATGGATCGTACATATGCAGTGAGGTTTCCAACTCCGACGCGCACTTGATCAACTCGGACAACATGCCTCTGGAGAGCGTCCCAAATCACTTTGATGATGACACTCATCGACGACTGGACAAGAACGTGAACAAGGGTGTTGAGATCCTAGGGCTTAAGCATTCCACCCCACTTTTTGAGTGGGCACAAAACGCTCTCCTAATCACCTGCATTGTCAATCACTCGGACGGAGATCTGGATCCAAAGTACCTCATAACTGAAAATGCAGGAGATTTACTCGAGGCCAACCAGGGGTTACAGGAAATGTTAGATGTCGCTTGGGAACGCAAATCGTATCGTGAGATTCGAAACCTTGGTGCATCATGCCATCGTTTATCATCACCCACTGATTCCTGACACTTTACCTCATAGCCATTCTCAGAAAAGACCCGGTGTCCCATGTATCTTCCTCTGTACCACCTACAGGTCAGGACCAAAGCCCTCTCTTGTTGTCACCTGTTCGACTAGAACTAATCGATCGACATGCCCTAGAGGTATCTTATGGACTATCGCAATCTTTCGAAGCCAAATACCTGGGTGCCGCTACCCAAGCTTTCTTTGAGTATCTGACGAACAATGATTTCCTATTCGCCACCCAAAGCGTCCCTCCGTATTATGCAAAATACTGTTCTATTGTGCAGAGCTCTGGGACAGGCAAGTCTCGACTTCTAACTGAGGTAATCGGCTCCACTTCCATGCAATATTTCCCTCGCTGACATAACAAGTAGCTGTCTAAGATGGAGGGGATAGTACTTTACATCAACTTGCGGGAGAAGAATGACACTGCAAGTTTCCCTGACCGAGACTCGGTCCTGGCAGATATTTTGACTGAATTCCCCGCACAAGAAAACGACTACCAGCGTGTCTGCTATGCTTTCTTCATTGCCCTTTTTGAGGCCTTGGAGGAACATCTTTCGGCTGGTCCGTACACCACGCACCAAACGAAGGCAAGCGTCATGCACTGGGCTCAACAAATGTGCAATGTTGGGTACATTCCCAAGCCCACCGCCAGAAGCAACTTTTTTGGTCAAGTCCTGGAGAAGTACACCGAGGTGAGGCATCCAGGTTTCAAATGAGTGCCACGCTTGATAGCTGATGTCAGATTCATGCTAAACTTGCTTGCCCACGCCTCCTGGCTTCCGACAGAAACACGCAGAAATCTTCCTCTTCAAATTTGAATAGGGTTGCTGAGGCTCAAAGGCATTCCCACGATCGTGAGTCACAATTTGATCACAACCATGGAACTACAACTGAGTTTTACTATACCTGCGAAGAAACAAAACCTGCTGATCCATTTTCATTTCTATCAGTTGTCTATGACAAAATAGGTGGCAGCCTTCGGAGGATCTTTGCAGATGGTTCAAATGCACCCAAGTTGGTGATTGCGATGGACGAAGCACACACACTCGCTCCAACGACTCCATATAGCTATCGTCCGGCAGATGTTTTTTGCAAAATAATACATCAGTACTCGCATTATAACAACCATCCAATCTGGGTTGTGTTTGCTTCGACGACATCCAAGGTTGCGGACTTTCGACCCCCGAATAAGCTACGTCAGTGGGGGAAATATTCCAGTGGCCCCCAGCTGAGCCTTTTCATTTAGACAACTCTCCGCATATTTTCTGTCCAAGGCAAATGATTTTTCCGCCCTTCACTCAACTAGGATGGGATCAGAATGCACCGGGACCGGGGGACATCGAGGCAGAACATGTTTCCAGACTTGGTCATATCGTAGGCTATGGAAGGCCATTGTAGGTTTTCTTCCGTTGTTTTTCGAAACTGATCAGCTTAGTTGCCATCGGGGAACTGCAGATGGCGTTCTCTGCAGACAGCATTCGGCGTACCTTCACAGTTGCTAATCGCTGCGTCGATAAAGCTTTGCAAGGCTAAGTACTTCGATCCGAGTAATACTGACCAGGTACTTATAATACTAAGTCAACGGTTTGGATTGAACCTCGCGTTTGGCCATCCCGATTCCGTCGCATACATGGAGAAGGGGGTAGCAAGCCATCTGCGAATCGGCCTTGCGATGACACAGGATCGCAAGTGGCAATCTACGAGTTATCCATCGGAGCCATTTTTGTCATGCATTGCAGCGATTGAACTTCATGGAAACAGCCAAGGGTATGAAATTGTCGGGGAGAGGCCGAAATTGGAGATTGCTATGGGCAGGCTTGTGACTGCAGTCAATAGCGGCATGATCGACATGGGACAGCGAGGGGAGCTGGCGAGCCGACTACTGTGGCTTCTTGCAAAAGACCTGTTTGTTCGTGCTTCCGAGCCAGAAAAAGCCTTGGAGAAACCTAGAAGCTGGGACGAGGATATGCTGGACTGTAAACTGGTCCGCGTCGTGGATTGGCTCGAATTCGTCTTTGGACCGCAGATATGGGACAGGGGAAATCCACAGGCGTCGCTCGGCCGCAGAATCTTTGAGAATGCATACCTGAATTTTTCACACTGGATATGCATGGACGCGAACATTGCTGGATCAAAGGCAGAGAACGAGTTATTGTCAGTATTTCGAAATGCGGTCTGATGGTATGACATCCGTTCTGACGATCGAATTTACAGCTTAGACGAGTGGACCCTACGCCATTGGCAGAGGACGAGTGCAGTGCAGTGCAGCCACCAGCAGCCTCTCATCGACAAGGTGATCCCGATCTATTTCAAAGGCAGCGGGCCAGCGAGATCTCGAATGTCACAAATCTTCGTATCGGACATGGCCCGGAGATCGACGGCTTCCAAGGCTGCACTGTACAACATCACTCGGAGACATGAAAGCATTAGCGTGAAAGGCTCCACGCCGGAATCGGAACCACCTTACATAGCCATTCTGGCGGACCTCGGTCAGCCGCCATCGTTCTCGGTTACGTTTCCAGAGCGGGAGGTCGGTGACCAGTGCATGCGCATCTATGCGGCGGGCGTGGACGCTACGACGTATCCGTTCTTGGCCAGGTATTCTAGGCTGGCAAAACAGCTGGAGACTCTCGTGCACATCCAGCAAATTCCTGAAACACGGCTGCCCTACACACAATATTTGAGCGCGCAGATGAAGGTTGGCACCTCCTCATCGGCTGACAACATGGAGTGGGAACGGGGACGGAGGGTCCTGTCTCTGTGATGCAAGCAGGACGAAGCTGTAGCGTGACTTCGATAGGTTCTGGATGAGCTGTAAGATATGCAGTATAAGCTGTTTGTCGGCGTGCTTCCATCGTTACTTCTTGAGCGTATGTCTGCGTAGTGCGAAGTTGGTTGAGACGTGCACTTCTACATGCAGGATGGCATCGTCACGTCCATTTTGACCACTTGGCGCTCCAACTACTCGACTGAAACCATTGTCTAAGTGGGATGGCAGGATGGCGTGCCGGACGTGTTCAATTCCAGAAGTTTGCATCAAGATCCAAACACTTATTTTGGCAAGAGTTGTCAGTATTGGTGGAGACTGCTCAGGAGGGGGTGGAGTCAGGCGATACTGGCGACGATACAGACGACGGGCATCAGTGGGACAGTGGGTAGCTACTTTTGTACCGACACTCCAGTGTAATAAAATACGTTACACTGAATGGGCCGCGGCTTCTGGGCCGGGCCAGGCCGCCATTGAGAGCTTCTAGGGGACAGAGGCCCGGCCTGCAATTTGTCAAGGCCTGAGCCCCCCTAATATCAGAGTACGAGGATACCTTGACTCTGGATCATCTTCGCCGATCCGAACGTGGCATGTTCCACGTCTGCCCTGTCGATCGCCGTTAAAGGATTCGTAGATTCCCCTCATACGGCTAATGGATAGTTGCGGTGCATATTCCCTCACTGTAACGTATAGCCTCAGGGAGGCACAAACACCCCTTCTTGCTGCTCTATCACAAGAGCCTGTGCGGGAAGGACTTGAGATCATAGTTGACACCACGACTTGATCGGGGTCCAACTTGTCCCCAGGTTGCTTTTGCCATCTTGGAAATAGTTTATCGCTCGGTATGAAACCCCTGCTCAGCACACGGGAAAATGTATATGCTTTCGGAGAATATGAGTGATTTGGGGTACAGGTTATAAAAGTGTTTACGGTAGAGAGTCCACGGAGTTCAGCACCTACAGGCCCAGGTCCCCCAAGTGGTATCTCATTAGAGACGTGTGGAAGCGAACATATCCCCCTGTGTATTTTTGAAACGCCTCACAAGCCTCGGAAGATTCTCCCAATATTTCTACGATCTGTGTGTAGAGATCGATCGTCGTGTCTGTCAGGTCTTTGTATGTTTCTAATTTAGACCTGTTGGTGCGGGCAGCCAGCGTAGAGATCTGGTTGGTTGTCTCGCCCACTCGCTCTTCCTTGTAAAAAGACAGCACGTCGCTAAAACCAGATTGTCAGCAACGTGTGGCACGACAAAAGTCCGAGTACAAACTTGACGTTATGGATGAACAGCGTCATTTCTGGGATCGCTTGAATATAGGCATTCAAGGGGATGTCCCGCTCAAACACCATAAACGAATAGGCTTCCGCCACGCCAGACATGGTTCGTTGATAGGTGGGATATCGTTGTGCCGCGCTCGAAATCTACTCGCCGTCGATTCATCAGCTGTCATTTTCTTGAGCGACGTTCCAATTAGCATACCTTCATAGTCCTCGTCTCGTACTCCAATAAAGTGGCAGTCACAAAGTTCAAGGTCGACGTGGTGATCAAGTGAGAAGCAACGGGCGAGTACAATTCCGAGGCCCGGCGTATGATGTCTGCAAACGCGTCCAAAACGCCGCTCCCTTGTGGTTCCTTGGAAATAAGCCGATCGTTGAAGTGATAGATGCTGGGCAACTCTTCTAGGAAGCGCTCAGCCATATCGTCCACGAAGATGGCACATGACGTATAGAGCGCAATCCATATTTGAGTCGGGCGGTGGGGGAGATGAACACCAGCGGTGGCCGAATACATGACCCCTTCTCGCAGGTAAGTCCGCACCGACCGATCACCGTCGATCGGATATCCACGCCGAACGGCGTCGTCGACGCAGTCCTGATACAGGTCCATGTCGGGTGGGGTGACCTCGTATGCAACATTGCATTGCTCGAGGAACGAGCGGATGTTTCCACGTACGCTTGCGATCTGTAGCGATTGTGAGCGATGGCAACACTTTCCATGATTTTCCTTACCAATTCCATAGTGTTCCAAGTGTCGGGTGCAGTTCAGGGTTGACATTGTGATCCCCTTCCCCCGTCCTTTTATCTAGCCGGATGGAGTGTGGTAAACCGGGTATTTGCATCATCATCGTCAGCGAGAACGTTCCTGCAAGGCTCAGCCGGTCACTGCATAGCGGCGATGTCACGTTTGGCTGTCTACAGCCGCGGGGGCATGGCACGTTAATACGTAGTCTGGATTGATTCGTATGTAATGATAAGCTAGTAAACCAACTATACCGGATCAGTTCGCCGTCTAAGCGGATGTGAATGGAATGTTCCAAACCGGACTGCATAGCGGGACACGTTACACACAGCATTTCGCACGAGAGGCCCGGTGGGCGCTACTTACCCGGTGATTGGCTTAACCGGAGATAAGAAAAAAATCGCATTGCTTAGTCGAACTTTGAAGTTGATCCAGGGTCGATGATCCGAGCTCAGCGAATTCCCAGTGATCCCCAGCGGGAGTATCACCGGACGTTGGCTAACCGCTGAGGACGATGAGCCTTGTCCAATTTCGTGACGTGCCAACAAGAAATGACTATGGTTATCAAGCGAGAATAATGAAATCGATCAAATCGAGAGATCACCAAATCTAGAACCTGCTGAAGAGAAGAGTCCAGTGCAGGGTCTATCCTTCGAGCCGACCTTACACGCACCCGGTGAAGTAGATCCATTTTAGCCGGACAATTGTATCTCAGAATGGAAGTAGCTACGGGAGCACCATACAGAGGCGGTCGCGAACTAGACTTTAACTCGTTAGCGAACACGAACGAGGGCTTTGCTGACACCACTGGCAAGAACGGATAATAATTGCAAACGTAGCCGGTAAATATGTAAGAATATTCAGGACACTCCGGTAAGACACGTGCACCTTCCCACGGGTCCAGGAACAGTGGGTACTATACAGCGACATAAAACTACACCGACATGAAATTGTGCGTGTACGTCGTTCTGGATCGTCACACCCTTATTCTCCTTCTCCCTTATTTCCTAGGTTGATTGAGTGCAGGGATCGGCGGGTACGGCCCCAGCACGTCCAAAGCGACAGGCAGGCATGGTTGACTGTTGCTAAAGCGAGAGTAAGCGGGTGGTGGTGGTCCAGCCTCTTCCCAGACATCGAGTCCCATGCAGACGGTAACGTCGTTGGACCCCGCTTGCGGGGCTCGAGCTCCCGGAGATGGGACTCCCGTCAGGGAAGAGGCTGTGACCAAAGGATTCTGATAAGTGGGCGGCACCTGGGATCTTCCTTCGGAATTCGCCGCAGCAACCTGCGGAGTGCATCCCCTGTACTCTCTGTGATCCCTCTGCCGGGCAGGGAAAGGATAGATGTCTTCAGAGAAGTACGATGGGGGGCCAGGAAAGGCAGGAGGGGTGGTACCAACGGTACCCGGGTATGACGGTGGGTGCAACACTTCCATGACGCTGCTAGTAGAAGGCAACAAACGGCGAACATACCTGCGCGGGGTCTCGCGGGTCCTTGGAGGGGTGTGTCTTTGCTTTGCTTCAGCGTTAGTGCCCTGTCGACGAGGGGCGATAAGGACCTGGAACCAATGCGAGCGATTTAATACATACCAAGCCTATAGAGCAGATATTACAAGTGCAGTTTGTGACGCAGACTCTCTCTGCCATGACAATAGTCCAGTGTTTTCCTGCGATTGAATTGTCCATCGCTCTGAGATGTTCAATGTTCGGCGCGTCAGATGAAACACAGTCTACAACCGGTCAAACCGCTGATACGCGGCCGAGTCGGAACTGACCGCTATCCTTATCTATATCCCAGCAGAGGATTGTGATCAATATAATACAATGTTATGATTGTCTGATTCGAACGAAGTCATTCACTCTAAACGAACAAGCCATCTGGCGGTCGCAGGTGCCGCTGAGGAGCTCAGATCGTCGGATTCTGGATACTTTATAACACTGCGGAAGTGCACAGAAAATCCCGGAAAAAAAAACTGTATGTCAGCCTGCTGGAACTGTCCCTCCGGTAAAGCAACCCACCTGATTATCGGACTTGCACAAATGAGTGGAGTACACGAATGCGAGGTTTCGCGTTCGGTATACCTTCGTAAAAGGCACAGTATGGCATCGGCAGCAACCTACGGGAAAACCTCCATTGAATGCGACAAAGGATCGCACAGACCGTGAGCCTAGTTGAGTCCGCGTGGCTGATCAGTGAGAACTTGGAAGTCGGGTCACTGGCACGTAGTGATAGCTCACTGCCTGTGCCGTGACAAGTAAGTAAAAAAGAAACCAGAGGTCCAATAGTGGTAATAGAGTCTGGTTGAAGAATAACTGAGCTACCGGAGGCGCGTCGCCGGGAGTGACTTTAAAGCATCACAGCCTGGAGTCACCTGACTCAGGGGCTTTTCGCCACTACCTCATACATGTCCTGCCGAGTTTCCTTGCTCAAGCCAGCACCGCTCTCTTGTCTTTTACGATGCTCTACGTGATCGGGCTCGGTCTCTACGACGAAAAGGACATCACCGTCCGTGGCTTGGAGGCAAGCGGACACTCCCCAGCAATCAGCTCTAGATCAACCCTTCTTCCGGCAGGCAATTCGGTCATCCACCCGAGTTTACCTCGAAGCATACACCAGCATCCTCATGGTCCAAAAGGAACGCCTGGCAAGTCTATCCACACGCATCTCTCGCGTACTGACGCCCTGATCGCGTTTCGACGCCAAGGAGGCATTCTATGGGAAAGCCCTCCTCCTCGCCGATCGAGACATGGTCGAAACCGACAGTGACGCCATTCTGCACGATGCGGACACGCAAAACGTCGCATTTCTCGTCGTTGGAGACCCCTTTGGGTGCGTCCGAGTCCTGTCCCCCCTATCCCGTTGACGTGCGAGGCCAGCGCGACGACCCACGTCGACATCATCCTCCGCGCCCGAGCCAAGCGCATCCCAGTGCGCATCATACACAACGCGTCCATCATGAACGCCGTCGGCACGTCAGGTCTCCAGCTCTATTCCTTTGGCCAGAGCGTCTCTCTCGTCTTCTTTACTGACACGTGGAAGCCCGATTCGTTCTACGATCGCATCAAGGAAAACAGCGATCTTGGTCTGCACACCCTTGTCTTGTTGGACATCAAAGTCAAGGAGCAGAGCGAAGAGAATTTAGCGAGGTCTGTCGCCTTTTCTTTTCTTGTTTGTCAGACGTGATTCCGACTGCCGGGTGTTGGTCATTGTTGACGGCGGTGAGCATAGAGGAAGGAAGATATATGAGCCTCCGCGGTACATGTCGATCCCGCAGGCGGTGTCGCAGCTCCTCGAAATCGAGTCACGTCGAGACCAAAATATTTTATCCCCAGCTACCACCCTCGCCGTCGCCCTCTCCCGGGTCGGCGGCGAACCCGGCGACCAGCGTATCGTCTGTGGTACCCTGGAGGAACTTTCTCAACAGTCTCCAGAAATCTTTGGGCAGCCTTTGCATAGTCTCGTCATCGTCGGAAAGCGACTTCACCATCTCGAAGTCGACTATGCACAGGAGTACGCGGTGAACAAGGAGACGTGGCGGCGGGTGGCAAGTCAGGCGTATGGTTGTGCTTTAGAGTGATATAAACCCGTTTTCTGTTCACTTTCGACAAGGTGATCCTTCTCTCACGCGAGTTCGTGATAGTTGAAATGATTAACAGACATGAGTACCCTGGAATTCTTCGGTCTGCAGTGTAATAGTCTAGCTCGATATTACCCATACAATCTCTAAAAGATGAGATCCAACAGCGTGCTATTCATTATCTCATGTCAAAAGCTCAAGGGGTCGCACGGCCAGGCCATCTTGAGGAATGGTAAGACAGATATGGGTGTTTCTGAAACGCGGCGCGTACCTAGGGAACAAGGAACATTCCCTGACCGTGTACCTGTTGGCTAACCAAGCCAGGAGACGCTGACGACGAAAAGGCGTTAGCAACAGAACATAGCCAAATTCGCGCGGTCCTATCTCACTTCAATCCCGAGACCGTATCCGCCGTGTTGACAGGTACCATACTTGCGCTGATCGGTGTACCAGTAGTACGACGCAGGGTCGATCCCTTCCCTTGCATACCCCGCCAGCAACTCCTGCATATCCGCTATCCTCATTGACCCGCCTAGATCTCCTTTGGCTTCGGATTCCAGTTACACGACGAGAACACTCACCGACGATTTCACCCACTCCAGGCATCAATAAATCGCAGCTCTCCGTGTACACAGGTCCAGTCTCCCCCTCCTTCCTCGGTATCATTTGTATATAAAACGCCTTGAGCTCCGCAGGGAAAGCATATAAAAAGATCGGAGTACCAATAATATCCGTCATCTGCCGTTCGGCGGCCTCGGCGATATCATCGCCGATCGCGTGTGGAACCATCACAGGTTTGCCTTCGGCATCCTGGGCCTCGTGCTGGATACCATGCTCGTTGAGCCATCGGATCGCATCCGTGTAAGCCAAGCGTTTGAACGGTCGAGCGGGAGCCGTGAAGTTGGGGTTGAGGGACTTGATCAACGTAGCTGAGGCCGGGTCTGCGAGGAGCTTGTCGATGGTTTCGCAGATCTACGCGAGCCAAAGTGAGAAATCGATGCTATGAAAAACCCGGAGCTCACGAGGGCTTCAATGTGCGTTATCAGGTCGTCAAAGGTTATGAACGCCAGCTCTGCCTCCATGTGTGTATACTCGCTGAGGTGACGGCGGGTGTGACTGTTCAAACGTTCAAGGTCCCATCTCAATTGTACACACACGAGGAATTCACCTGTTTTCTGCACGGAAACTTTCTTGCACGCAGAATACGTCTCCGAGAGAAGGAAGACAGGTTTCAAGATATAATTGGGAACTTTGAGTAAGAAAGGCAGATTGTCCATAGTAGTCCAACTTGAACAGCGTTGCGCCACCTTCCACCTGGGTTTGTACGAGGCATGGCGGCGTCACTTCCAAGATTTGATGGTCAGCATAGGTAGACCGGAAAGCAGACAGGAGTGCAGCGCGCAGACGAAGAACGTTGGAAGCAGTTTCACCACGCAACACAAGATGACGGAGATCAGCAAGTATAGAAGGATCAGATTGCTGCGCAATAATGTTAGCAACGGGAAATAGCAGTGTATCAAGGGAAGGAAGATACCTCGTTGAGCCTGTTAGTAAACGCCTCGTCGGCGCCAGGGGCGGGGCCGAGCACTTTCCAGTAATCGACCACGAGCTCGTGTCCGCCAGGGGCCTTCTGGCCCTCGGGTACAGCTTTGAGCGTTCCTCTAATCTCAATGGATGCCTCAAGCTGCAGTGTGACTGCATCGTAGGATTTGTTCTGGAAATCGTTAGCCGCGTCATCTCCCACACGGATTAGTACGCACGGTTTGGCCGGTCAGTATGGCTTGAAGAAACCCCGTTCCATCCCTCAAGACGATAAACGTGATTTCTTGCTGATCGCGAAGACGATGCACCCATCCGGACACACGCACCCTCTGATCGCGCAAGCGTCCGAGGCCCGCGATTTTGGACTACCCCACGCACGCGATCAGCGTTCGCGGAACGATGGCTCAAGCGCTATCCCGGACCCACCTTTATCGGTGTTGGGAGCGAAGGATCCTCAACGAGGACCACTTTCCTGCTTTCTTCGAGCCGTTTTTCGCGCCGTTCTTGACGTTCCCGGGTCTCTTTCTCCTCAGCCTCGGCTTTCAGGCGTTTTTTCTCGAGACCCTGTGCGTCTTTCTTGGCCTTTTTAGTCGCAGACTGTGTTGGCACGTCGTAGTCTGCATCACCGCTCTTCCTAATCTGAAATACGGTGCGATCAACGTCGGCAGAAGGGGTTGTGAAGATGGCATAGGCAAGGGTCTGATATGGGCGATCGATGGCACCGTTTCCGGGTGCATCGACGCCAATCGCTTGGTCGATGTATATCGTGGTCATTCTGGAAAGACGTTTGTGTCAGCTCCGGTTTGTGTCGCAGGTCCGTTGTGACTCGAATCAGTGCGGTCTATGAAACGCACTGGCACGCAGCGGCAACTTCCGAGAGTGACTCGCTTCGGGCTAGTTACCTACAGCTTGTTCGGACAACCCGTGCATCAAAATGGCTCGAAGAGAAAGTTGCATGTACATGTCAGAAGTCCATCGGCTCAATATCTTTGACTCGATTAACGCACGATCAAACTAGCGACGGAAGCCTTTTCAACGTGAGCGTTTCTTGGCTGGGCCCAGGATTTTGCTTCCGTCGTCATGGACATGATCCAATTTACGACCGATCTGTGTTGCAACGAGGTCCGCACTTGTGTCGTGTTTGCAGGGACACCATCTCAACTGCATGCAGCAGCGTCACATGCCAGCTTGATCTTCCAACGGACGCGCATTCCCCTCGGACTTCGGTGATCTGAATACACAATTCTTGCAAACCCGAAAAGCTCCAGCCAAGCCACGCGAATAATTTGGTTTGGGTGTCTCCCTCGTCTAAGAACCTGAAACATCGTTCACAGCGGCCCCAGAGTTTCTTCTGAGGATACTCTGATACGTATGACGTGTCAGTGTTCTCATGCATGACACCGTGCATTTTTTTTGGTCGTACTTGCTATAAATTATCATGCTTCAGATTCGTCTGCTGCTGGGGTGCCTCCCGACATCCCCCACAGGATGCACTCTTTCTTGTTTGTTTTGTTCGTGATACTCACCCTTGCTCTGTTTTCGGCTGCAGTACCCCGGTGGAACCACTACAATGTTCATGAAAAACGCACACGCCTCCCCTCGGACTGGACACTGACGCGCCGCCTCGATGCTACTTTGACCATTCCTTTGCGATTCGCATTGAAACAAGGAAATATCGAGCATATCGGAAGTTACCTACACGATGTCTCTCACCCTAAATCCACAAGCTATGGAAAACATTGGGCTCCAGCAGACATTGCACGCACATTCACACCGACTGACGAGGCTGTTGACGTTGTCAGTAGCTGGCTGGTCGCAAGCGGTATCGGAGAGGACCGCATTGCACTTGGTCGGACCAGGGGATGGATCCAAGTAGGCGTGTCCGTCAAGGACGCGGAACAACTGCTGGACGCCGAGTATAACGTGTATACACATGTGTCTGGCAAAGAGCACGTGGGTAGGTTGAGCTTCTAGACTTTTTCACCTCGAAAGCCTGATGCAACGCAACTAGCCTGCGAGGTATACCATCTTCCTACGCACGTCCAACCTCACGTCGACTTTGTAACACCATCTGTGAACTTCGATGCCAAACTCACTCGACGTTCTGCCCCAATTCCCAATAACGGATACCAGGATACTGTTTTCACTCCAAAGATAGCTGGGGCGGTGTTGGGCACTGTTGGTAAGCTGGAGCAGTGCGATGAGTATATCACACCAATCTGTCTCCGGACGCTCTATGGCTTCTTCTACCGGCCTGTCGCCACTGAAAAAAACAGCTATGCAGTCGGTAAGTGAGCGTTTCTCGTGCTATACACAAATGTAGTTCATTGATTGTTACTCTGCAGTTGAATATACTCCGCAGGCTTACCTGTATAGCGATCTGCAGGATTTCGCGCAGAAATTCTCCACTGACCTTGTTGGCAAGTCGCCACACTTAGTTTCGATCGATGGTGGTAAGAATGCTTATGAGCCGATTCATGTGGATTCAATTACTTGCAGGCTTCCTCCAGACTATCGACCGGGTCTTTTCTTATAACGCAGAGTCAGCGCTGGATCTGCAATACGGTATGACCATGGTCACTGGTGAGCAAACGACGACACTCTATCAAGCCGGTGACGCAGTAGAGAGTAGGTTCACATTCTCTGTATAACTTCATTTTTTAAAAAGACCTACGTTGTATAGGCGCATCGTTCAACAATTTCCTTGATGCCATCGACGGCAGTTATTGTACTTTTGAAGGCGGTGACGATCCTAGCCAAGATAGTGTGTATCCCGACCCGCTACCCAGCGGTTACAAGGGTGTGTTTGCTTGTCTCCAGCCACTCCTTGGTCTCACAAACAAACTGAAAGGGCGTGAGGATTGTGGCACTGCTAAGCCTGCCTACGTGATATCGACGTCATACGGATACAGTGAGGCAGACCTCACACCGTTCTATGCTCGGAGGCAGTGCGCTGAGTACGCGAAACTTGGGCTCATGGGCGTCACAGTTTTGTTTAGTTCCGGAGATTATGGGGTTGCGGGGGATGACGGTCTTTGTCTGAATCCCGACGGTAAGAACGCATTGCTTGTATGCCCGATGGCTATCTCATCAAACGAGCCACCAGGTACGCAAACCCCCAGTGGACGGATTTTCAGCCCCACTTTTCCGGGAACTTGTCCATACGTCACATCTGTGGGCGCAACAATGGTGAAACCAAACGCAACGGTATTCGATCGCGAAGCTGCCTGCACGCAAGAAATATACTCTGGAGGTGGATTTAGCAACTACTTTGCCATCCCTGATTACCAGAGGGACGCCGTAGGCCACTATTTGAAAAATTCCTATCCAGACTACCCCTCCGATGTTTGGAACTCGACTGGAACCGTATGTTTTGCCTCGCTTAAGGGAAATGGACTCTCACAAGTTATCCCAGTCGCGGGCATTTCCCGATGTTTCTGCCAATGGCGCGAACTATGTGACTGCGGTATGTCCAACGAGCGTAGTCTTTCTAGTGTGCTCAACCTCTTCTTTCAACCCCATACAGGTCGACGGTCGTTTCAGACGCCTCTTTGGAACCTCAGCCTCTTCTCCCGTCGTCGGTGCAATCTTTGCGATGGTCAACGATGCCCGTCTCTCCTGCGGCAAGAGTTCTATTGGTTTCGTCAATCCGGCGGTAATAGTTGCTTGGTGATCAGATTTTTGCACGCTCTTACTAACATCCCCTTTCCGCTGTAGATCTACTCCCCCGAGTTTGCCGGTGCGTTTAACGACATCACTGAAGGCAACAACCCCGGCTGCAACACCACTGGGTTTAATGCGACAATCGGATGGGACCCTGTCACTGGGCTAGGGACACCGAATTTCCCTAAGCTACTCGAGCTGTGGCTTTCGCTGCCCTAGGTGTCATTGAGACCCATGTACTCTCTCTTCGATGTTCGACACTCCGGCTGAAATGAGATCACTGCACGACTTGCACCACTCGGGTGCGCGAGTATCTACTTCACTTCTTTGTTATAGCTTCCGTCTTGATGAAGGTTTCCCGATCGTGCTAGCCATCTTCGCAGATTAACCACCCCTGTGGTGTAATGGGTGGATGAGGGTCTGAACGATATTGGTGCCGTTTCCGGGTACTCACACGCCGACGTACATGCAAAAGATTTCACTCGTGGCCAGACTTTCCTTGATGTGTTCATACATACTCTTCTGTGTCGCCGGTCCAGTTCAGGCTTGCTGACCGCCTGAGGCGACAAGGAGACCATCAGCGACACTGGATCTTTCTTTGTCTGTCGATCAAGATACTCTTGGGAACGTGCGGCACGGACACAATCTCGCATCATGCGCAGCGCGGTGTCAGGTCACTTCTCGGAGCATTTCACATGATCAGGAGAGCTCCGTGGATACATCAATCATGGAAACGGGAATGTTTTAAGCATGGGATGATGCTTTTTTTGATTTAGTCGAGTTGGTGGGGCAGGTCAGTAGCCCATCGAGCGGTCCTATGCCTGTCAGCCATTCGATGGTTCGTATGCGAACACATCTTCTTGGGCCACTTCCCACAATTGTGGTTAGCTTACCTAAGTTGCACCGGAAGGATCGGGGTACTTAGCGGCAAGCCCTCTGACCAGAGCTTTCCCAGGCTCGAAACTGTACCCAACTTCGTCTCCTCACCCGTCCACTGCGCATACTAAGTGGCGCCACCACTCTAGCGCGGCCTCGGAGAGGAGCGTCCGTCGGATTCAGCATACGGATTTGACAGCCCGGCTCCTACCTCGCACACCAACTAATACGGCGCCTGGTCTGATCAGCAAACTACTGTGCTTCAGTTGTAGTACTGCGCCTGCTGCTCGCCGTCGTGAGATCTCGCTCTTAGATCAATACGCGACGCACCCGATCACTTTGACTTACCCGGCATGGCCTCAACGTAACCCTAGTAGGCCTATCCTGTCCTGCTGACTTGTCTAGGTCCGGCTTGAGCCACCTTTGTCGACCCGCCTGTGGATTCGGCTTGTGTATAGGACGCTTGTGCTGATTCTCGGATCGCATGGCTGGCTCAGGTGCGTTTTCTGTCGTCGACTTGCGCCGTCTGCGCTGACTCGTCGCCTCGCCTCGCTGCATCATTTATCCAGCAACGTTTCCCATAGCAGGAGTCTCTACTACTCTTAGCGATGTCATCGTGCTGTGACTTCATAGCATTCCAACAAGTCCATGATTGCGGCTGACAGTTCTTGGATGCCCCCTCAGCTTCCCCCGTTCTCTCTGTTCTCTCCCGCCTCTGCCGTACCCTACTCCCCCTTGCCTCCACTTGCCTTCCGACATGATCTTGTTGATCAAGAATAAACTCACCCCCTTCGAGGATGTTGTTCATTTATTGGGCAGTGCGCCCGCCGAGCCTCCCGCCAAGCTTCAAGTTCCTGTGCAGAACTGGATGAGCACTGGCATTCCAAAGGCGAAGTCGCTCGCATGCATAGCTATATCTTTTCATCGCACTTCCTGGAAAACTCACCTCACTGTAGCCCCCATATCAGCAACTTAGTGGAAAGAGGCCCACTTACAGGGTTTGGCCATACTCGATGCAGACCTCTGAAAATTCAAGCTAGGAGAAATATATGCTTGAGAAGTCAATTTATTGAGTGCTCTAGCAGGCTCAACTTGCTGCTTCCAAGTTTAGCCTGCTAGAATACTTAGTAAATCAACTTCTAGCTTTCTTTGGTACCCACCCACCAGGAGACTGGATGGATGGACGTGAGTAACCCCAGCCTCATCTGCCGACGGTCGCCCAGAAGGGAGAGCACGCCAGAGTTGGAAAAGGACAGTCAGAATCGACGTGGTCCCTTTGGGAGCCCCGGCGCGCGCCCCCCTTGGAGGTTTCACGTCATGTCCCGATGCCCGAGAAGCTAGCGACATGGCCTTGTGATAGCCGTCGCGGCCTAGTGAACGGTCGGTTGGGCTTGATCCCCTTAAGAAATCAGCCTGCCTCACCGCACGAGTGCGTGGAGTTGAAAGGGCGATAGATCCCCCCAGGATAGCTGTGATGGCGCAAGGCAGTATCGTTTTTCTAAGCCTGGGTCAAGCTCCACCATCATGGAGTTGACCCTGCGTGCAATGCACATGTGACATATCCATCTCGTCAACGGCGCCGTAGGTATTCCATGCCCATAGAAATTTTATATGTAGAATACAAGACCAGAACACCATTGATGGGCCCCGTTATCGTGAATCCGCACCCTGTAGGCATTAAAACTGACCCACGAAGACAGTTCTCCTCAGTGGTGAGTCAGCACCGATCTCCCTGACCACTTCAAAAATCATATGCCCATCCGTCACATCATCGGTCGATCCAGTCGATCTGGTACCCGCCAACACCCATTGACCCTAGGGCGATCAGGGCGACTCAGCAACACCGCCACTCGAATGGAAAACTCGTCCTCACGATGTAAGCAGACTCTCCCAACCTCACCGATCGCAACTTGGAACCCGGTCGCAGCATCATCGAGCGAGTCTCTTCATCTGTCAAGGTCACGCTTCTTGTCTCCAGTCCCGAATGTAAATAATGCAAGTATTTGCCACTCGCAGATTCGTCCGAATCCTCAGAGAAATCGTCATCAAGGTCAGACGCCAGGGGTCCAGCCACACCGTCTTCGATCCACATGACATGCAAACTCAGCGTGCGGAGGGAGTTTGCACTGCTGATGGCTTTCGCGATCGATTCCTGTGAGTGACATGTCAGCGTCAACGCATACACCTCCGACCATGCGAGGGAGGACTCACTACGTCGGGACTAGCCACTGTACAATGTATAGTCTGGAGAGCAGGGCATTTGTGACACAACTGCGACAAGGAGTCGATGTTCAACAAGGCAACCCCAACAATCAGCTCTTGGAGAGAGCGCCCTTGCTTCGTTGCCAAGAAGACGATAAAGGGCCATGGAATGGGCATGCGACCATATACAGAAAACGAGTTGAGCGTGAACGACCTGAGGGACCCCACATGTGGGAGGAGGGATCGTATCCACGTCCACAGGCGATCTGGACCAAGGATGTCCACCGAACCGGTCCGAACGGTAAGCTGTTCCAGTGCTGGGAGAGGCGTTGACGAGACACGATAATTTCCGGCTCCCAAGTATTCCGTGTCGAGGGCGACGAGGTTCGGCAGACATCCCATGATGGCAGGAATGGCAGCGCTGGGTGCTCCCCTTAGTTTAAGTTCGCGAAGCAAGGGTAGCTTCGAGAAGATTGATATCAGAATGGTGGCGGGGACACCAGCACACCTCTGTCAGGGAACGATCAGGACGGACGTCCTCAAGCGGTACCGAAAGGAGCGCACCCCAAGTTCAAGGTGCGTCAAAGTAGAACTGAGCTCGTCTACCCAACCTTGTAGTACTCGTGGGGGACCTGAATTTAATGACCACACGGAGAGACGGCGGACACCCTTGATCTTGTTCAGCATTGCCCAAGCGTCTTCCCCGACGTCATGGTGGGTGCGAATGACAAGCTCCTTGATTGGAAGCGTCATCAAAACCTGCAATACCGGCATGAAATTAAGAGCAGGGGTGTCTGTATCATCTATATACTCGACTATCTCGAGGTTCATGCAGAGCCGCAGTGCTGCGGTGATGTCCTCGATGATTCTAGGGTTCACGCGACGAAAATGTTGAGTAGCACCTGGCACGGCACTTAGCCCCAGTACTCAGGCCACCGGGCGGTTATGAAAAGATACCTGTTTCGGTGACCTTTCGGACATAGAGGGCGAGTTCTGGTCGCCTGAGTAGCGTCGCACAGGGATGGAAGAGAACCTGTCGACGGTTAGGCTCGACTGACACGAGGAAAGAGTAGACGTACCTTGTCTTCGCTTATGCGTGAGTCGAGCGTCCTGTACAACAGTGGGGTGGTAGTACGGTTGAACGTGGAACTGACGAGGGCAGCATTGACGAGGTCGCGGCGGTCAAGATGGTGGAGCACTGGATAGAGCAGATCAAGAGGCACATTCTCCATCGCGCAGTCGGGTTCAAGACATGTGGACCACACCAGTTGGGGAATGTCGCCTTGTGGGGAAGGCGAGGTATTCCTGTAATCAGGCTCAGGCCCGCGACATCGCGGCGCAGTGACACCGCAGCAGTTCAGTGGCAGGCTGCGCAGGCTAATTCCGATTGCTGCGCGTCTGTAGATAAATAATTGTCGAGCCCCTCTCTGCGTTCCTCCTTCGCACCACCATGGACACGCTCAAAGCAGGATCCTACCCCGATACGCCCGAAACCCTTGAGAAGGGCCGTCTCGAACCCTTGCACTCAGAGCCACCCCACGCCTGCTCAGCGCAGGCTGGGCAATCCCGCCGTCGTCGACCCCTTGTCAAGCACTGGATCATCGTCGGTGCCGTGGCACTGACCTGGTTCCTGTTCTCTTCTCGTAGAAGGAACACCGCGGCATTCAGCCCACCAAATCATGTATGGATCGCGCTTGACCTGTGCAAGAATGGCGCTAATGTATACCGTAGCACTGGGAAGACGATGAAGTTGGCTACACAGAGGAACATGCCCCCCAATGTGTCACCAGCACTAATTGGACATCTTATTATGACCAGCCGTCGTGGAATCCAGACTATCCCTTGGGGGCGGAGACTACTTTCTCCCTCCCACTCGATTCAGACGCTCTCTATCTTACCTCTCGGGGTCCGTTCCAGAATGGCCTTGTCGTCATCGAGCAATCTTCAAACGTTGCTGACTCGGTGGATGTCCGCGTCCGAGTGGCTTACCACGATGGCAAAGAGCTCGAGCATGCCGCTGTCTGTCAGGTGGAAAGGGCGGAGAAAGAGCGTGGCGTCGGAATTTTCGTATGCAATCGTCCCTCGATTCCTTCATGGCGTTACTAATCGTGCTCTCCAGACCTCTCCCCTAAAGCATCACCCGCCCCACCGCACACTTAAAGGTTCGCTTAGATTTGACGTCACTCTCACATTACCTGCAGGAGAGGATGGACCTTTGTTCGTGAAGAAACTTGTGACCAGGTTGCCAAATTACAGCCAGAACGTGACAGATCTACAGAAATCTGTATTCTTTGACCGCATCTCCCTTTCATCCGCCAACGGCTTGTTGAACGTCCAAGTAACGCGTTTGCTGATTTGCCGTTGTTCGCTCTCTGACTTATTATCTAGTCTGCTGCATTTGATGCAGGCCAGTTCTCGTTGCTGAACGGCGAGATCGATGGGCATTTCAGTGCCCAGTCTTCTCTCGACTTGCATAATTTGAACGGTGGCATCAGAGGCGCGGTGAACTTGCGGCACCGTGAAAGCGGCGGTCCCCCCAAGCTCACAGTGCGCTCCGTAAATGGGTATGTGACGTGTTACACGACTGCACGATCAGAAGCTGAGCTTACGCTAGTCGGATTCACGCGAACGTGTCACTCACTTCGGAGGCTTCGTCGGGCGGCGAATTCGAGGTCAATGCAGAGCTGAAGAACGGCGACGTGGGATTAACGTTCATCGACACCCCTGTTAACTCAGTCTTGCGATCCCACGTCGAAACGATCTCAGGCAGGGCTGAAGTCTCGCTCGACGGCGCGTTCGAAGGCACATATTCTCTTCAAAGCTTGTTTGGAAAAAAGCATGTGTCACAGCAGACGGTGGAAGACCCCGCCGGAAGAGAGCGCAAGCGAGTCGTATCGGTGGACGAGGGGCACGGACGGGTGGATGGCGAGATCAGATGGGTGGAGAGCGATGGAAGTAGCTCCGAGAACGAGGGGTATGTCATCCTGAAGGCTCTTGCTGCGTCTCTCAAACTCTTCGTTTGACTGCCATTCTCTGTAATTACATAACGCTGCTTGTATGTTACCTGTTGCACTGCCACGCTTGTAAGGGGCGAGCTCGACTCAACTCGGCGCGCTCGCCTCGCAGATCTGCTCCTCTCCCACATACATATCAGCGCAAGCAGAACATCGTAGAACACGATGGTAACGTAGGATCTGCCCATTCCTTTTCCTGCGCCTCACGAAACTCTCCGCAGCTACCACTATCACTGCTCACCGCGGCGCAAAACAAACCGATGGTGAGTCGAGCACGCCCCCGTCGAGTCCTCGGTCCAAGACGGACGACCGACGACGCCCAAGCTCGTAGAACTCAAAAACGGCGAGACGTTCAACGGCCATCTCGTCAACTGCGACAACTTCATGAACATCACCCTCCGCGAAGTGTATCAGACGAGCGCCGACGGCGATCGGTTCTGGAAGCTCAAGGAGTGCTACATCCGCGGCAGCACGGTGCGCGCGTCTCGCCCCCGCCCCGTCCCCGTCCGATCGCTGACCCCACGGCCGCATCTCGCCTCGGTTTGCTGCCGCCGCCCGTGCGTCCACCCCTCACCTCCCCACCCCCCAAACAAATAGATCAAGTATTTGCGCGTGCCGGACACGCTCCTGGATGCGGTCAAGGAAGAGCAGGCGCGGGCGCGCGAGGCTGGGCGGAGTGCCAGAGGCGCAGGCCCTGGTCCCAGAGGTAAGCAATCGCCCCTCTCTGTTTTTTTTTTTGTTCTGCGTCTCTGATCACGATCGTTTCATACGCCAACGACACGGCCCTGTCCGTCCCCCCATGCGCTCAACCACCAATCGGCCCTCGCGTGCGCAGGCGGACGTGGAGGGATGGCGGCAAGAGGTGGGTCGCCCGACCGTCGCCCCTGGCACCCGTTTCTCACGCGCTACTTCCCCCCTCCCTTCGCCAGGACGGGGCAGTGCCCGAGGCACAGGCCCTCGTGGAGCCAGGGGCAGGGGCAGAGGGTGATCGCCGGCGCAGCCTCGTTGTAGATCACTGCGCGGTCACGGTTGTACTATCTTACCGTGTTTGTTCCTTCCCACTTGTCATTCGGAGAAATAATTTTCCACAAAAAAAAAAAAGGACGGATGGGCGAGGTTAGTCTACGTGGCGTCGACGTCGAAGAGCGCCTAGTACGCTTTTGGCTGGTCTCCGCGTGCTGCTACGGTAGGCCCCAACCAGGCTCCCTCTCCTCCGGAAGTGCGTGACGTGTCGCTCCCATTCGCCAGTGGCACGAAAGGGCGTCCGGGCTCGCAGGGTGACCAGCGCGAGTAGATGAAGTGATGATATTGTTGCAGATGTTCGCTAAGTACATATGTTAAGATAGTGGGATGCCCCCTGAGGGCACTGCCTTCAACGGCACACGATACCAGTCTGCAGCTAGTACAACGTCTTGTTAGCACCGGTAGCACATGAGACGAGAGACTTACTGTTCTTGTAAACAGTGTTGCCCCACCAACTTAGGGAGATGCCACCCTTGGGGAACTGTGAAGCACGCTGAGTGTGTCATCCAGCCCCAAGCTGCTACACCTACCTGCAGAGTGAAGAAAATTAAAAGGGCCGACAGAACTGTGCCTAATGGGGGGTGTCATACACGTGAGCATCGACGGAGGAGCAGGGCTTACCGCTATCTAACGCCGCGCTGGTAAGATAATTGAACTTACTCCACCACGCGTAGTTCCGTTTCCGCACGAGGAATTGGAATATAAACCCAGTCGCGAACCACGCGGAGTAATTGATACCACCAGTAGGTGGTATATATGAGAGACCGCTAAGGATCACCGGCGTGCTCACGAACTTGACCCAAGAGTTGGGATACCGTCGCTGCCACAGCCAGAATGGAAGCGGAAGTATGGCACCAGCAATGATCGCATACAGCTCAGGCTGATACAGAGACCCGGCACCATACTGTCGTGAAGGCCCGACTAGGCCCCTTACAAAAGGGGGATGAGTATACCGTTAGAAGAACGACAGTCATGAATGTACCAAATCGCTGACGCCGTGAAGAAGACTTGATTGTGTGGGCAAGTGAGGTCGCTGTTTTGGTTCTCAGTGCAGATGTCCTTAACATTGTGGAACATCCATTGCTTCACACCAATTTGAACGAACGAAGCAAGCAGTGTTCCGACCCCTTGGACTGTTGCGTATCGTCAGGCAACACGTAGATCACGGAAATACAGAATAACGCACCCAAGAACGTTGCTCGTGGGGGTACCTTGACGTAGTGGCCCAGTTTCAAATCCTGGACGAACGAGGTTGCATCCAGCAGCGTCTGCACTGCATAAGTTTTGAATATCTACGGGGAGTGTCAGTAAAGGCAAGCAGAATGATATGATGGATCAGCTGAGCACCATGTTTACGATGGGATTTCCAGGTATAAGTACGCCTGGAATGATTTGAGCCAACAGATTCAGCGAAATCTAAGTAATGTCATGGGCTTCAGAATTGTATCCGGAAAAGAAAAAAAAAAAAACTTCACCCCTTGGCCAGTCATTGCATAGATGAAACCGGAAGGGAGCATGTATAAACCCGGTAAGAATAGGGCCAAGCACAGAGCCCAGACAGGCACAGAAGTGTGCCATAGCTGCGAGAGAGAATGAGAAGCAGACGAGCAGGGTGACCTCACTTGGACATACCTCCATGACCAGCACCATCAAGAGGAAAAAGGCTACGAAACACACAGCGTACCACCAATCTGGCACCTCTGGGTAATTGCGCATCAGTTTTGCGTGGATGTCATCTGGCTCTATGCGTATCCTCTTCATCCCGTTTATCACGCTACGGCCGTGATACAAAATAGTATGGACTAGCACACAGGTTGCGAGCGCAAATGCAAGGAGGTATGTTATGGCATACGTTGCTGGCAGGTATAGCGGGGAATAATTGTCGTATGCCGTGACGTTGAAGTTTCTTGAGCCATCTAGTACGCGGGAAACATTGTAGATCTGGCCAAAACGGTCGTATGGGTTATCGTCATTGATAGGAAAGTACGCAAGGTTCCAGGTCTATGAATCAAAGGTCAGCATGTCAACAACCGATGAAAAAAGAGTCGGCACGTTTGTGTAGTACATCAGAGGAGTGATTATCCAGAAGAAAAGTACGAAACCACTGAATATATGCACCTCGGCCCACCATGGGAACATCAGTGGGCTGCCGATCCAGGATATTTGAGTCCAGTCGAAAGTGAGGACGCTCATCCCTAAGCCAGAGGTGACGCCAAACAGCTGATTGACTGGAACATTGTCGGGAAGGATCCAGCATAGCCATGAGAACACTGAGAGCCCCTGGAAGAGGTATCCTGAAGGCTTGTGAGCGTCACTGACGACAAATGGAGAAGGCTACTTGCCAGGTATAAAGAAGAAGAAGAAAGCGCCGGTCAAGACGAGAAGGTAATATCTATAGCGGGTAATACTTCCAGGCCCCTCGTCGTCCTCTGCATGCAGAGTATTCAACAATGTGCACGTCACGAGATTCTGGGGCCACACCATTCCGGCAGGCCACACCAAGAATCGTCTGCACATGCCAGCGAGGCCAAAACCTGTGAGTTGGGTGGCGACGACCAGGAGGGCACTGTACCAATAGCCGACGGGGATGTGGTAATTTAGCTCGGTTACGACGATTGTGTTTATCGCATATGGGGGTCCAATGGCCACGTTTGCCATGATGTAGACGAGGACATGTTCCTTGATATTCCAAGGCCCGGGGTTGAGGGAGAATTCGAATCCGCCAAGCCATCGAGGGAGCCGATAAGTGGTGATTGGGAGGACAAAGGCAAAAAATTTGCCGATGGGATAACTTATGATGAGAAGCGCAAGGGGCGAGACGCTCGGAGCCGGTTGGCGGAAGTTAAAAAAGACGTTCAAGGACCTGGGAAGGTTAGGGACGGGTAAAGTAGATAGGAAACAGACTGACCCGGCGATTATGGAGAGCAAGAGACCTATGACCCACATACGCAAAGTCATGACTGGCATTTCTGGATCATCGATGTTGGAAACGGACGCGCGAACTTCGGGAAAAGGGCTGTCCTCTTCGTTGACAGCATCAAAGTCAAACTCCATCCTAGGAGATATTGTGAGGAGGGCAAGAGGAGGGCAAGGAAGAAGGGTACTTTATCGAACCGTCTCGACTGTCTGCCTCTAGTATGCTGGGTGTGTAATCAAGAGTGGTGTCATCAGCTATAGTAGAAGACAGATGCCGTTTTCTCCGGGAAGAGTGAGGTGGATCGAATTCGAGCAACTTCTCTGGAGAATTAGAGGGAAGCTCTACGTGGATTTCGAGTGAGCTGATAGCGCTAGTTCTGGAAGGACCGGTGCCAGCGGTTGGAGCACGGGCGGTGCTGAGCCTCCGCATGCGGTATGGGTCGCTGCCGGTATGCTGGGAGACAGTGGAGGGAGGGCTTTCGACGGGTATGTTGGAAACGGGAGGGGAGAACAGACTGGAAGGCCCAGCCATATCGGAAGGGAAACGGGCATAGGGATCAAAGGTCGGGGAGGGGTAAGCAACAGAAGGGGGATCCAGGGGGAGGGTATTGGATGGGAAGTGGGGGTAGGGTGGCACACTGTGGAGAGAGCGGAGCTTCTGTGCGTCACGCTGTTGATCTGCGGTCGAGGGTGGGAGGAATGCAAAGAGGTCCTCGGCGTCGCTCTCCTCATCCTCGTCCTCCTCGATGTAGGTAGTGCTGAGGGGATAGTGGGTGTGGTCGAACGCGCCAGGGGAGAAGGACGGTCGAGCGCCAGAGGAAGTGGGTGGGCGAGACGCACCAGCCGAAGAGGAAGGTCTGCGCGGCATCGGGACGAGCGTCTAGAGGGGGGAAGAGGGCACGGCGAGGGCAGAGCCAGGACGTGGGCGGGGGACGGGGAGGACGTCTGGCGCGACACGGGGGGACGGAGAGAGTGGCGAGGGGAGGATCGAGGGGGGAGGGAGAAAGGCCCTGGGGCGGTGGGAGGACTGGTAAGGATCTGCGGCCAGCCAATGAGAGAGCTCAGGCACATCATAAGCAGTTCCTGACACCTATAATAACTTTTTCGCGCTCTGAGATGTGAGCGCAGAAATACTCAATCTAAGAAGATGTCA
>JBBPKP010000006.1:1770-29188 GCA_038089335.1 Boletellus aff. obscurococcineus | reverse complement strand
AACCAAGTGGTCAAAATAATCTCAGGCGTCGACTGTTGATAACTATGACGCATGTATAATCGAGGGTGCATTTGCCCAGCGATGCGAACAAAAGCGTCTTGAACTTGTCAAGCAGTCGGCGAACGAGGTCGAGGAAGAAGAGCCCCCCTGGGACATTTGGTGAATTTTACAGAAGGTCGTAATTTCGTTTCTATCTAGCAGGGCCTCGATGTATTGACGTGGTGGCTCTCAGACCTAACGGCTATCGGGGGCGAGGCGATAAATATCCCGCTCGCTTGCAGAGATACGGTGAGTCTATTCCGTGGTGTGGCACGAGCACCTAACCGCCTTTTAACACCCAAGGCCACCGCAACGTTGGCATTTGCGGTTGTATGCCTTCTGAGTAGGGCCTGATATTCTCTCGTTTAAGAGACGAGGTTATTGCTCAAGTCAGCACCTCTGGCCGGCCTACGCATGACGACATAAAAGACATGAAGTATCTGAGGGCATTTATTAATGGTATGATTCGCGATTGCTTCTCAGGTCCGTGTATTGATCAGGAGCTACTGCATCAGAGGTTCTTCAGCTCTATCCCTCTGTGTAAGTTGGCAAGTTCGCAGGAAGATTTGATACTAAGACGGTGTAGCCCCATAAATATCAGGTGCCGGGCATTGCCACTCGTTCCCAATTCCCGTCCTGATCTCGACAACTGAAGCACAAGCACGACCAGCATTGAATGGAGGAAAGCCCTTTTACATACCTGCGCGAACGAGGTGCGTGTAGCTGATCCCGCCCCATTGCTCCAGTCTCACTCATGTTCGCCAGTACTATCAATAGCGTTTTTTTGATGCATCACAGGAAAGATCTATGGGGGCCAGGCGGCGAGGTGCTTCGCAAAACGGTTGATGATCCCGGTGCATCACTATCTAGCTTCATGTGACACCCCCTGTTTCTTCAGCGGACCTCTTTGATCCCGACCGCTTCCTGGATGCACCTCTCCGAAGGCACCTGGTTCCGAATCCGTTCATCTTCTTTCCTTTTAACGCAGGACCACGTATCTGCCTCGGTCAACAGATATGTACAGGTGCATCTCACCACCGGCTGAGCTACAGAGTCTGGATCATGCAGGACGTTTCTGCGCGAGGCTGACGGCGATATCTTAGTTTGCGTACGAGGTGTCGCATTTCCTCGTCAAGCTGTTGCAGTCAATCGATGGTATCACACTGAACATGGGGGAGCAACTACGCCCAACGGCGGAATGGGGGCAGGCCAAAGGGCGCAAGAGGCTGGAGAAGCTCCTGCTGAGGACGCACTTGACCTTGTTTGTCCAAGTACATGTGTCGTCTTTCTCGGACGTGCCAGGTTGACTAGCCGCATCTGGATCAGGGTGGTCTGTGGGTTCGATTGTAGGAAGCCGAAGGCGTCGAATCTGTCCTGCATTCAAACATCTAAACGCACTTCGCCCCCGCCATGTACAATAGACTATGTATGTGTCGGTATAATGTCAGTCGATCAGGGATATTCGAGAGCATCCGACATACCTGCGCCGCTGTGGGCTGATGCCTCATTTTGTTTTTCATCCCCCAAGAAGTAGTTTTCGTCTGTCATTGTACCAGTGCTGATCATTGCCGCATACTCTACCTGGAGCCCAGGTCGAAGGAGAGGACGGGTGTAACCCAGCCCAGCGCAAACTAAAGGGGGTAGATGCCCATACCATCAAGCCGAGTGCCATACAAGTTGTGAGATGACCTGCGTCAGCACGCCCTTTGAATCTCCTCATGGCCCCAGGAGGACAATCGTCCTGACTGGTAATACCAATGCAAGCCGCCAAGTAGAAAAGAGGTAGCTTGCCCACCTTTGTCGTTCCTCTTTCTTTCCGCCCCGGCACCATCACTATCGGCTCAATCGACGGAGCTCGACTGGTGTCTACTCCGTTGATGTCGTCTTTGCAGCGTATTATTTCATGCTACTTGATGCAGTGCCCAGGAACGATCTCACCGCGTTCTTTCCGTCCTCTAACGCCGGGCTATTACCGTGGATTATGAGTGCGAAGTGGAGGGGGATATGCTCCGTCGTCGCGGTGTTTCATGGCTCCTGTTACTGATATGGGGCAAGACCATGACAACGAGATGTACCGGCCTTTCGTTTCAATGAGGCGAAAGCTGTCGCGCCAACTCTTCTACGTTTATTTATCTCACGATCGCAATGCGCACAAACAAACACAACTTGAAGTTGACCTCGGACTAGGACCGCTTCCTTGGATTCTTGTGTTGATAACCAGCGACTAGATCCCAATCATCTACGAACTTTGTACTTGGTGAATCTCTGAGGAGATTAGCAAAGTGCGTACTAAACCCAGTTGTATCAAGGTCAGTTTCTTTCCATGTCCCCTGCCAAAACAACCTTGAGGCGTCCAGAAATGGCCGCTGTAACAAACAGATGAAACGGCCGTTCAATGAAATTCCCTTTCCCTCGGGTCTCAGATGCTGACTCAATCAAGTTACAGTCGCAAGCACTGGATCCCAAGAGCAGGAAAGCTTGTGGTTCCGCTAGTAGTTCAGAAACTCGACACTGACCCATGTTCGGGTACTACCCATCCCTATCAAGCATTGATGGTAAAAAGGCTACCAATTGTACAATATATGACAGAGCTATGAGAGCTCTCTAACCTATCCGATGCAGATCTGCCATTTGAGTCAGCATAGCGCGCTCGATCGGTTGGCTGCCATCTTCAAATGACATAAGGGAGCCGGGTCTCGTGGGACCTTCTCAGGTTCCTCCTGTAATATCTCAGCCGTCTACTATAAGTTTATGGCTCACCCAGGAAGAGTCCTTAGTTCGCCCCCTTCATGATGCAGTCACTGATCGTCTATTTCACTATAACCGCGCCATTAATCATCGTCATCTATTCTATTCGACGCCTCATTCAAAACAGACAAGAGAGTAGTGGGATACCGCTACCCCCAGGACCAACACAGATTCCAGTACTGGGAAACGCCCACAGTATCGACATCGCGGAACCTTGGATAACATACACCAACTGGCACGCCAAATATGGTGAGTTTGTGAACCAGCCAAAGGTGTGCAAGTCGGCACATCAGACATCTGTTAGGAAATATACTGTACCTCCGACTTCTGGATCAAGACGTTATAATCCTGGGCTCGCAGCGGATTGCTGTACAGCTACTTGAAAAGTGTTCACAGACTTATTCAGACCGTCCTTTCTTTGCTTCCCTTGGTCCGTGAGTGCTATCAGGATTGTTTTATCTTGCTTTGCCCAAGAATTATCGCTTACGCAGATTTGGAGGATACCTTAGCTTCATTTTCACCCCCTACGGTGATCATTGGCGACTCTGCAGGCGAATATTTCACCAGACATTTCGTTCTGCTACCGCACTCAGCTTCTTTCCAATGCAACTCCGCCGCGCTCGACAACTAGTGATAAATATCGCCAACAAACCTGATCGATATCTGTCCCATTACTCCTCGTGAGGCACACATGTAAACTATTGGTTGTATTTTCGTTCACTGACTTTTTTTCGTTAGTTTCGCCTCACCGGTAGCATTATCCGCTGCCTATGACTATGAACCACGTGCCCAGCACGACCCTATAGTAGAGACCATCGAGGCCTTGATGGTAGCAGTGGTACCAGCACTCACTCCAGAAAAATCCCTCCTGCTCAGGTTGTTTCCGTTTCGTAAGTCATCCACAAAACATCACTCCGCTACGCTCACCCCCCATCGAAAGTGTTGTATATCCCTGACTGGCTCCCGGGCTCGTCGCTGAAACGTGGAGCAAATCTTGCATACCGTCTAGCCGTGAAAACGACAGAGACGCCTTACCAATATGCCGAACAGAGAATGGTGATACAGTGCTCTCCGGATTCTAGCTGCGCAGAGGCTGATCCGCTATCTTTGCAACGAACAGAAAACATCTCGTGAATGCCCGACAATCTCGATGGTTTCCGATCACCTCTCACGAGTGCAGGGCCTGGATGAATCACATCGTGCAGAGTATGTCGCTGCCCTCAAAAAAGCGGCAGCATCATCTATTGTGGGTGCGTCGTTTCGTGATCTGTGTGCGTATTGTTCATTACTAACTTTGCACCGGTTTCATCCAGCCTCTAACGAGACGGTATGTGGCGCCGCGGCATGTTGCGGTTGCCTATGTGCCTGATGACCTTGGCAGACAAGCGGGTCCTTGATGGTGTTCACCTTAGCCATGGTCCTTCATCCTCACGTGTGGAAGCGTGCTCAGGCAGACATCGACACGGTCGTTGGCGTGAATCGCCTTCCCGATTTCGGTGATAGATCAGCTTTGCCATACGTTGACGCAATCATCCGCGAGACTATGAGGTGGCACCCTGTGGCTCCTTTGGGTAAGAGTGGCGTTTTGACACATCATCCTATGAATGTACGACATCTGTCCAGGTGTCTGGCACGCCGCATCGAGCGATGATATCTATGAAGGATACTACATACCCAAAGGTGCGTTGTATTCTCTTCCTCGTGGGTGCGCGGAGTGATGGGTGTTTCGCACAGGCGCGACCGTCGTCGCAAACGCTTGGTATGTCCCCTCGATTTCTCTCAGTGTCAGCTCGCAGCGTCCTCAACATCCGGGCTGTCGCCTAGGGCCATGTCTCGCGATGAGGGCCGATTCCCAAACGCAGAGATGTTCATCCCCGAGAGGTTTCTCGACGAAGACAAAATGCTGAACGACAATGATCCGAGTGATTTTGTGTTCGGTTTCGGCCGCAGAATATGTCCTGGTATGCCCCGCCTCATAATTGCCAAGTGTTGAAATGCAGCGACAACTGAAACGCTTTTTTATTCTCTGTCAGGGCGACACACGGCAGACGCGTCCCTGTGGACTGCGATCGTCACGATGCTTGCAACGCTCGACTTTCTCCCCTCCCAAGATACCCAAGGGGCAAGCGTTGGCGTTCAACCGACATGGGTCAACGGAGTCGCTCGGTAAATATCTGCTCGCTTGTTGGCCACGATGGTGTGATACTGACGTTCGGGGTGGAGCCACACACCACGTCTATGCAGTCATCCAGAGCCGTTCCCGTGCCAGATTTCGCTTCGCACGCACGTGAGCAACTCGTACCTGGAGCGTATGCTCTCCAACTGAGAATAGCGTCCGGTACACGCGTCGCCGATGGATACTACTGAGGTGGCTGAGGGTGGAACGACATCGCCTTGAGAGAGGTGCTTTTGTCCCACACCTGGCCTGTTTTTACTGGCCAGCGTGACCAAGATAGGGTCCGTACTATGACACCTGAGGCTGCTGCACGTTTCGTAAATACTGTACCATTTCAATCGATTTGTTTGTCACATATTACACGGATGTTTGACGGGTTGTAGCACATCACGTGTCATGTCACGCGGATAGCCTTTGGCTTCGCGATCGCCACAGCGTACTGAGTTGCCTGCACACCTTGTTCTTGACTTTCAGCCTGCATGCCTGACATTTTGACACTCTGTTGCTGGGTGCGAGGCCCCTTTCCCGATGATAATATCATTGACATTGAGATTTCACCAACTGCCACTGTCCCCGCCCTGGGAAGACTCTTGAAGGAATCTGCGCCGAACACATTTCGTGACACGGACCCCACAGCTCTCCGGCTCTACAAGCCCAAGAAATTTGTCCCCGAGCCCTTTGATGAAAATCTGAAACATTTCATCCTCTCAGAGCACGGAGAGTGGTTGCATAAGGATAAGTTATCAAAGGTGTTCCCGACGCCACCACCGGAGGACCACCTGCATATCATAGTGGGTACGTGGCGGCGGCGGTCCAAGCTCGCTCTTACAACTGACTCCTGTTTATCTAGATACACCAAAGCCGGAAATTTTTTACTGGTTTCGAGGCGTAAAGCCCCCGCTACGAGGGTTCCCATTACTAAGTGCAGTTAAAATCGAGTCAACTGAATCGATCCACGAATTCAAGAAGTTGCTCGTGAAGGAGCACAAACAGCTCAATGGTGTACCCGCTGCTTCCATAATGCCGTACAGGATCTTGGAGGAAAATAAAGTGGAGTCTCTGGACACGGAGGACGAGGGCAAGTATCTCGACGGGCTGGAAACAATATTCCGCTGTTTTGCGGATATCCCTGTTCTCGAAAAGTATTGTGTTGCTATTCAATTCTCTTTCACCGACCGTAAGTGTTTATGTGGCCTCGTTGAGCCATTCTGATTCCTGGACCATAGTGGTACCGAAAGTTCAACGTCCCCCGCCGGCTTCCAAGCGAGTGACTGCTGGAGAGGACCTGACTGACGGAGGGGATCCGATTAAAGTGGCGCGGGGCGAGTTTCTCAATGGTTGTCCCTCAAAGCCCCCTTCTGATGCTTCGCGTCCTGCATCATTCCATGGGGCGCAACAAGAAGAGGCGACGCGGGTGCTCTGTGGCCGTCCTCGCCACTTTGAAGAGACTATTCCCCCGACGCTTTTGCATCCAGTATTTGGCCAATTCCTGGATGACTGCGAGACTCACCCTGTCGCCGCGGAGGATTACGCTTTCATTGTCAAGTTGGCAGATACCATGTCCGAGTTGTATGCCAACGAGAAACTTCGAGTTGACGAGGTTAACAAAGTGCTTGCAAGCTACGCGATTGGACTTCGTGTCACTACGAAGAAAGGAACTGATGAATATCAGATGGACGGTGCCTTGACCGTCGGCGAATATCATTATGTGATTGCAGAGTTCAAAAACGAGGCAGGGGTTGGGGCTTCAGAGCCATACATGCAAGCCGCCTCGTACTACCTGGAGCGGACAAGGACGCAGGCACTTAACTACACAGGGAGCCCTCTACCTTGCTTTCTCTTGATCCTTTTTGGTTAGTATTCAGTTTTCATTACGATGCACTGACATGCTAACCGCTCGTCTCCAGGACCGTACCTTTGTTTTACTGCTGCTGTGTGGAACTTGCGACCTGTAGTTCAACCCCTTTCGACTCCGCTATTATTTCACTTTCATTCCACCGATATCGCCAGTCAGCGCAACGCAGCACGCCATCTAGCTGCTTTCCGGAAAGCCATCTGGTCGCTGAAGAAACATTACGAAGGCATGCCTGATGGTGGACTTGTCAACGAGCTGTCTCTCCCCTTCCTGTTCCCATATCCTACGAGTTACACTTGTCTTGCTGGCAGGAAGAAGGAGTTCCGTTACAGAGAACGGGTCAAGGACGAACGCAAACTTCTTTTCTTTGGGACGCTAGTCGAAGACTCGGGCGCTGAGGTTCGGATCTGCATCAAATTCGTCCATGGTTATTCGCGAGAGGCCCATTTGTGCTGTGAACGGTTAGGTTTCGCGCCTACCCTACGAGGACTCGAACAGATTACAGGCGGTTGGTCCATGGTAGTCATGGATGAGCTTGTTGGCTATGAATCATTGTATGACCTGACCGACCGCCTTCCCGAGTCAGTCTTCGAGGAATTCCGTGACCGCCTGAAGCGGCTGCACAGCGAAGGTTTCGTCCATGGCGATGTCCGTGATGTGAACATCATGGTGAGGAAGGATGGCGGGTCGAGGTTTCAGCTCATGATCATCGATTTCGACTGGGCCGGGAAAATAGATGTAGCGCGATACCCCCCAAACGTGAACAGGTTACAGATACTTAGGCCACGTGGTGCGGAAGATGAGAAGCTTATCCTGCCAGATCATGATATTTGGATGCTGAATGACATCGTCAACAAGAGGGAGCGGACTACGTAACCAGAATCAGGTACCTGGATACAAAACATGTTTATTTAGTAATGGGGAACTTCAAGTAGTACACACATCGGTCTATCGAGCTTCGGTTGTGAACCACTACTTCGTGGGGCACGGCGTGCGGCCGAGCCACGACAGATGACGCACCATGGTATGTAGACCTGACAAAGGTGTGCGGAACCGGTCTTATCGGCCAACCGTTTTGTTGAGACGACGTGAGCCGCGGAAGCTGACAGTCCAGGCCGGGTGGGAGCGTGGAGCGTCAATGCGTGGGTACCAGCCAGCAGACGGACGGCATCGTGCGGGCCAAGACATGCCGCGTGGGAGGGCAATGATGCGAGGGGGCTAACGAGGGGGTTGTCAGCGCAACCAGACTCACTCCGAGGTTGAGCATACGGTGCGGGCGGGCGCCACTGGGTTCAAGTCGGACTGGCGAGATGTCGGGGGAGAAGAGCGGGCCCTCGGTGGAGCGGATGTCCTGATGTCCGACATACGTTCTGCCGACGTTCGCCGAGCGAATACGTATACATGATCCGTGGCGCTCACCTGGAAATCGTCTCCCGTCCCAGCAGTTGAATTGTTCGACGAGGCCACGTGACTTTTTTTCCCGAACGTCGACGACCCTTGAGATCAAAGCGAGCGACTTTGGCGCCTGGTCGGAGTGGGAGGGGTGCTATGGTATGGACGGTGAAATGCTGCCAGGTCAGTGGCAGGTCATACGATTCCGTCCCCCCGCAACTCAAGTACTCAAGTTTGACTGGCCGGCAGTTGGATGCTGGGAAGAAGAGATGGGATAAGATAGACGGGATACTGGGATGAAACGAGAACATCTCACGTTGGACCGCGTTGTGAACATTCAGGCCCACAGATGCGCAGAAAACTTGCGTTGATCAAGTGGGCGGATAAGGTCGACAGCAAGAGAACTTCTAATCAACAATCGTCTCTAGATAGCTAAATCGCTGGCTGCAGATTAGATCAAAGCCACTAAAGCAGAGCCAATAGCCAGCGTTTGGACGTGCGGATGCTGTGGTAACTAGATGGCGCTGCCTCGGGGGGCAGTCACAAAGCGAGCATAATCAAAGATCGATAGCGGGCGGTGCCAATTGAAACCCTGGGTGAGAGTGGCGCATCAGCGGCGCGCGATGCGACAGCGGACCCGAGGATGTCAATGAGACCTGAGGTATCGAGCGGCGACATCGGGAAGGCAGAGGCCAGCGGGGCGTGGTTTGATGATAGTCACTAGGAAAACCTCAAGTGGGCGCCTGAGAGCGGCCAAGCAACCAGGCTACCGACCATAGCCTCGGCAGACAGGCTGGTACACACTAACGGAAGAGAAATCAGTGACCTTACCAATGTGACGTCACGCGTATCACACAGCGTCGCTTATGTCAAACATCCGAGAGACAACTTCGGTACATCCACACCGTAGGTCATGCTCATTCACGGAACTACTCTTGGAAACATACCAGGAGAATACTTTGTTCGACGGATCAGGTCGCAAATACCCTGGTGCATGAGCCAGTGCATTGTCCCCAGTCTGGCTACCAAACACAGGTTAGACACAGGTTGATTTTTTAGTGCGAAGACAATGTTCTTACACTGCAGTTGTTGTCCCTTGTATTTCAAATTTTGTCAGCCAGTCTTTTGGTTCTTTGTTATACAATGGGTAAGTACTATATTTACACACATGCAAATTTGGGCATGTTCCGACTCACTCGAAGGGCTTCCGTCTATCCTTGTGCGACATCGCGTTTGCTGGAATCAACAGGTAGTTATATATCTATCGTCACATCTATGGACTATCATTCGGGCTAGAATCTGCTGAGCCAGACTCACAGCCTAGGTCTGACTTCGGGTCGAGGACATGAAGCGATGTCGGCATTCCGCAGTCGCTAGCGGTGATCAAACGACCAACATCAGCCCCTGGAAGTTCGGGGAGTAGTCAAGTCACTACCGCTCTCGATCAGAAGGGAGCTATTAGAAGTCGAGTATTAGTAAATGCCCACGGCATATTGCCGATATCAGTGTCCCCAGGCTCTGCAAAGTGTCGCGAGTACGGAGAAGGCTTCGTTTATAAACTTATGCTCCGCCAGTTCGTTTTCCCACCCCCTCGTAATGGAGTACCCGCCGTCTATCGCTCAGCTCGCGATATCCACAGCAGTGTTGATCATTATTTTTAGCTACGCTCGGCGCCCTTCTCGAAGGGAAAAGGTGCCTCTACCCCCAGGACCAGCTCAGCTCCCACTACTGGGAAACTCCCTCAGCATCAATGTCAAGGAGCCTTGGATAACGTATACCGACTGGCATGCAAAGTATGGTGAGTTGCGAACCAGCTCGAGGCAATCCAAGTGTGTATGTTGAGTCCATGGTGCCAGGCGACGTGCTGTACCTCCGGCAGCTGGACCGGGACGTCATAGTCCTAGGCTCACAGCGCGTTGCTGTAGATCTGCTTGAGAAGCGTTCTCAGGTGTATTCAGATCGTCCGTTTGTTGCTTCTCTCCCATTGTGAGTGTTCCTCGGGCTATCACGCGACTTATCCAAAGATTACTGTGGCCACGCAGGTTTGGAGGAGACAAAACCTTTGTTTTCACCCCTTATGGCGATCACTGGCGGCTCTGCAGGCGGATATTCCACCAGACGTTTCGTTCCGATGCCGCGCTCAGCTTCCGTCCAATGCAGCTTCGTGTCGCCCTACAACTGGTGATAAACATCGCTAACAGCCCCGATCGATATCCCTCTCACTATTCCACGTAAGGTACACTTGTGCGTTTCCAGTCCCTTTCCGTTCACCATATCTTCTAGCTTCGCCGTGTCGGTAGCGATGTCCGCCGCCTATGATTATGAACCAAAGCCACAGCACGACCCCATCGTAGAGGTCATCGACGAATTCATGAGAGCAGGAGTGACGGCCGCAACTCCTGAGAGAACAATCATGCTCAGACTGTTTCCTTTTCGTAAGTCGTCTCTTACAAATGGCTGGTGCTCTCACACGCCCTTCGACAGTACTGCATATCCCCGACTGGTTCCCGGGTTCATCGCTAAAGCGAGCTGCAAGATACGCCCGCAGTCTATCTGTGAAGGCGATGGAGATGCCTTACCAATACGCCGAGGAGAAAATGGTAACGTTTGCGAAATTTCACGCAGAGCTCGCTCGACCGACCTTGATCGACGGTTAGAGAGCATCTCACGAACGCCCCACGTTCTCAATGATTTCGGACCACCTGGCGCGGATACAGGGACAAGACGAGTCGCACCGCGCGCCCTACGTTCCTGCGCTGAAGTCGGCAGCTGTATCGTCCATCTTTGGTACGTCGCTTCGTGCACGACGCGGGCTTTGAATCACCAACGCGTGCTTGCATCTCGTACAGCCTCCGAAGAGACGGTATGTGGGACCGTCGTGTGCGGTCGTCGTGTGTACTTGACGATCTCGGCAGACGAGCTCGACCTTGATGGTGTTCGCCTTGGCGATGGTCCTCCATCCGCACGTGTGGAAGCGCGCACAGGCAGAGATCGATCTGGTCGTCGGGACCGGTCGTCTTCCCGACTTTGGCGACAGATCAGCATTGCCCTATGTTGATGCGATCATTCGGGAAACGAATCGATGGCACCCCGCACTGCCCTTGGGTAAGAATTGATGTTTTTGACGTTGATAAAGTTTGACGTCCGCAGGCATCTGGCACGCAGCATCAAGCAGTGATGTCTACAACGGATATTACATACCCAAGGGTACGCTGGGATCTTTTCCAGAGAGGGTCATATTAACCTTTTCTATTTTTTGCTTCTGTGCAGGGACAACTGTCATCGCCAACACTTGGTACGTCCGCTCTACTCTCATTGGCAGTCTGCAGGAACAGCATATGTTAGGGCCATGTCTCGCGACGAGCGCCGATTCCCAAACGCGGAGGCATTTATTCCCGAGAGATACCTCGATGAAGAGGGCATGCTGAACGACAACGACCCGGCCGACTTTGTGTTCGGTTTCGGCCGAAGAATATGCCCCGGTGGGTGTTCCGCTCGCTGCTCTCCGTCGTCGGTCCGGCGCGCGTGCTGACGGTCGGTGCCTCATCCTCGCTGGCAGGACGATACACGGTGGACGCATCGCTCTGGTGTGCGATCGCCACGATGCTCGCGACGCTCGACTTTTTGCCCGCGCGGGACGACCGAGGGAACGGGGTGCGGTTTGAACCCAAGTTCGTGAACGGGATCACTCGGTGAGCGCCTTCGTCGGTCGAGCGAGCGAGCGTACGATGCTGACGGGCGACGCGAACCTGTCTAGCCACCCGGAACGATTCCCGTGTCGGATCGTTCCTCGGGCGCACGTGGACATGTCGTTTTTGGAGCGAATGCTCGTCAACTGAGACGGACGCGTCGAGGCTGGTTCGCAAGTAGCGTTGGCGAACGACGACATGGTGTTCATGGGCACCTGGCAGTCGACTGTGACGTGATATGTTTTTGTACTTTGAGGCGGTGATTGTAGAGTACTTTATGTAACTTATTGGATGACCCAAGTCTTCTCCAGCGGGTGGCCTGCCGCGCGCGCGTTGGCCAGCTCTTCTTGAATGCCAAGTCGTACTCGGATGGATTCGGACGCTAATGCTCAGCACTTGGGGTTCCGAGAGCTCAGATCAAACGATAACAAGATATTTTGCGGACCATTTCACCATGGGACCGTGCCGGTTCGTGGCGCACACGTAATCAACCCGCGCATGGTGACGCGCTCTGCAGAAGAAAGACTTCAATGCAAGACCTGCCGCTACTCTGCAGGTTGGGGTGATCTCGCAGACGCGGTACAACCTCGTATATATACGCTCGTTCGCGCGTACCGTTGCTCAATCGACGCGCATACAACGCTCCAAAAACGCCTTGTCCACGCGTGCGCGCAGTGAGAGCTGGCAGGGAAATGCGTCTGGGAGACTGAAAACCCCGCCAACGGGTCAACGTGCACGTCAGCATCGTCCCCATCTCGTCTGGCTGGTGGCCAACCCGACGGCTCGGAAGGTGCGACTCACTGCGTCAGTCCGTTCTGCCATGTTGGTTCGAATGCGACAGGGTTGCCCTGGCTGTCTCGGGCGGGTAAAAAGTCGAGCGTCGCGAGCATCGTGGCGATTGCACTCCACAGCGACGCGTCCGCTGTGTATCGTCCTGGGAAAAAAGAGTAGAAAACCGCTCGTTTTCGGAGTTAGCAAAGGTGTGGGTGGGGGCGCACCTGGACATATTCGTCGACCGAAACCAAACACGAAATCGGCAGGATCGTTGTCATTGAGTATGCTGTTCTCGTCCAGGAACCGCTCTGGAATGAACGCCTCTGGCGAGTCTGGGAACCGAGATTCGTCGCGAGACATGGCCCTGGCGCGTGTGGCTCTGTTACCGAGGGGAACACTCTTTCCATCAAACGACACGTACCACGCATTCGCAACTATGGTTGCGCCTGAATTGGATGATCACGTGTTCTGTGTTCTCGGGAAAATACGCAACATACCCTTGGGTATGTAGTACCCGTTGTAGACATCGCTGCTTGACGTCGCGTGCCAGACACCTGGCGTAGAATTCTCTGAAAACAGCATGGGACAAAGGAAGAGTCTTACCCAGAGGGTCCACAGGGTGCCATCGAACGGTTTCGCGAATGACCGCATTGACGTAGGGCAAAGCTGATCTGTCATCGAAATCGGGAAGACGATTCGTCCCAACAACCAGGTCGATCTCTGCCTGTGCGCGCTTCCACACGTGCGGATGGAGGACCATGGCCAGGGTGAATACCAACAAGGTCGAGCTGGTCTGCCGAAGTCGTCAGACCTACAATCGCCACATGTCGGGGCACCACATACAGTCTCGTTCGCGGCTGCACAACTCGAAGCGTTAACAAGTTGGCTGTAACACGGGCGACATACCAAGAATAGAGGAGACGGCCGCGCTCTTGAGAGCAGCAACGTACTCTGCACGGCGTGGTTTGTCTTGCTCCTGTATCCGTGCCAGGTGATCGGACACCATCGAGAACGTTGGATGTTCACGAGACGTATTCTGATTATTGTGGATGTCAGTCAAACGAGCTCTGTATGGAACTCTGCAGACATCACCAATTTCTCCACGGCGTGTTGATAAGGCACCTCTGTCGCTTCTACAGACAGACCATGCGCGTGCTTTGCTTCACGTTTCAGTGATGAGCCCGGGCACCAGTCCGGTATATGCAACACTTTCAATAGACGATAATGAGCGTCGCTGACGGCCGACTTGTAGAGGATGACTTACAAAAAGGGAACAACTTGAGTAGGATGGACCCCTCCGGAGTGGCCGCTCGTACCCCCGATATCATGTAGTCGTCGATAATCTTCACTATGGGGTCGTGCTGTGGCTTTGGTTCGTACCCATAGGCAGCGGACATGGCCACCGCCGTGGCGAAACTACAAGATACAGTCAGCGAAAACGTACGGACGACCCACTGGCGAAATTTACGTGGAGTAATGAGACGGATATCGTTCCGAATCGTCGGCAATGTTCATCACCAGCCGTCGAGCACGGCGAAGCTGCATCGGACGGAAACTAGCCGCAGCATCCGAACGAAAGGTCTGGTGAAATATCCTCCTGCAGAGCCGCCAGTGATCGCCGTAGGGGGCAAAGGCAAAGTTACAGTCCCCTCCGAACCTGTAAGCGTGGCGTGACCATCGGACGCGTCAGAAAGCGCAACGTCGACAACACGCACGGCGCGAGGGTGGCAATGAAGGGCCGGTCTGAGTAGATCTGAGAGCGCTTCTCGAGCAACTCTGTGGCGACTCGATGTGAGCCCAGGACGACGACGTCTTGATCCAAAAGCCGGAGGTACACCATGTCGCCTGGCGCAGACGCGGTGTGATTATGAAACTAGCTCGGATTCTTTAAAGGCGCACCATGTTTAGCATGCCAGTCGGTGTACGTTCTCCAAGGCTCCTCGAGATTGATGGCGTGGACATTTCCTAGGAGCGGGATGCGCGTCGGTCCCGGGGGCAGAGGTACTCCTTTCCTCTCCCGTCCTGTTTGAACGAGACGGCGAACAACATCCAGGGCGACGACTAGCAGCGGTACCGCGAGCCAGCTGGTCGAAGGGAACTCCATTACGGGAACTGTTACCTCTTTTAGACGACTGGTCATATCATAATTGACCTCTGCCATTTTTCAGGTTTTCCCCCTCTCCTCGTTTGTTCGATTCGTAGCTCGCTATATCAGACATGGCGTCGGTACATATGAATCGTTTTCCTGGCTCGCGCACGACTTTCAGAGATCGGCGGAAGTTCAGTGACTCGTGTACCTTGATACACTTGCAATGATATTACGCATGAATTTTCATTGTGATTTCCGTGAGTCCGTGAATCACTGAATTTCGATGCCCATTCCTTCCCGGAATTTCAGGCAATTTTCAGTGAATTTGTTTTCCACAGTGGGTGGCCCACTGCCGGGGATATTCAAATCATGTCAATGCCACCCCAGATAAAGCTTTAGGAGCCTCTCCTTCCCTCTTGTCCCTCCCCACCATCATGGCTCTGGCCGGGAACTCTGCCATTGGGCCTGACACCGCTTCAGAGCTCCTCGTTGCGGAGTTGGCGCTCAATGACATAGCTGCCGTTCAGGCGACGAGGAAGGGCAAGGCACGCGAGGGGGCACCAAAGAGCGACGAGGAGGTCGCGTTCGATCTCCAGGCAGCCTCGCTGAATGCGTTCCTCCGTACCTCATATGACCACCGCCTTGCCGCGAGCATCGACCGCGCCATCAGGTCCGATGCGTCTCAGCTCCGTCATTTCACAATTTTGGATCATGCAGAGCGCGACGATCACCAGGCTGCCGTTGCCCTCTTGCACGGGCATGATTTGCCAGGGCAGACGTCGTCGCAAGGATGGATGGAACGCATGCTCGCTCAGCCTGCCGCTAGGTCAATGATTCCCATCATTTTGGACGTCACAGCCGTTGACCGTTCACAGGGAACCCTCACATCCCTCTGCGCACCGTGAACGTGTCAGCGATGCCACGGAAGGAAGCACGAAAGCCATCGAATCAAGCATGGCGCGCATTCATATCAACGCTGTCGCTTCGGAAACCGCTCGTCCGCCTTCCAAGTGAGATTTGTCCCCTATAAACCTACGCATGTGATTGACGTCGAGGGACCAGAGCCGTCAATAAGGGACCCGAATGCGTCATCTGCGGGGATGCCGTCGTGGCGAGTCGTTCCTTTAAAGCGCTCAGGTGTGGTCATTATTACTGCCGAGTTTGCATCGTAAACCTCGTCGAAGCGTCTCTGCACGACGAGACGCTTCACCCGCTGCGATGTTGCCAGCAGCGACTCCCGGCCTTCGATGTTTTTCGATTTCTATCCGCCTCCCTTCAGCACAAATTCCTCGCCAAGCATCGCGAGTACTCGGTGTCCGCAGGATTACGGGTATACTGTTCCAACCCGAGATGCTCCGCCTTCCTCGGTGCGTCATGCGACCAGAAGAGCGATCTCGCCTGCAGTGATTGTGGCACCGTAACCTGCACCAAGTGCAAGGACGGCGCGCACCCGGGAGAGGACTGCGCCGAACACCAATGGACACTCCAGCTGCGCGAGATGGCAACCACCAACAAGTGGCAGACGTGCCCCGGGTGTCGCGCCGTCGTCGAGCTCACCCACGGATGCTACCACATGACCTGTCGCTGCTCGACGCAGTTTTGCTACCTGTGCGCGGCACGATGGAAGACGTGCAAGTGCGGACAGTGGGACTAGGCGCTGCTGCTGGACGACGCCGAGAGGCGAGTGAGAAATGAGTTTGGCGACCGGGCGGCCGAGGCGCGGCCGGCGGTGCATGCAGAGCGGGTCCAGCGGCGGATGGAGGTGCTGCGCGAAGACCACGAATGCCGGGTCCACGGCTGGATGTATAGACACGGAGGCGGGAATTGCGAGCAGTGCGGCGACTTCTTGCCTCGCTTCTTGATGGTGAGACGCCTCGCCTGGACGCTCGGATGCCTTGTTCTGATTCGCATTGTCCGTAGCGCTGCTATCGTTGTCAGACGGTGGTATGCAGACGGTGTTCCGTCAACAGGCTATAGAGCGCTCGGTGTATGACGACAGGAGGGAGGGGTTAGTTTGCCCCTCCTCCCTGGACATGATTACATAAGACTGACAAACAACGAAGAGGCGTAGATCCGATATGTTACTGTAAAACATGATGCATGAGTACTCAGAAACACCGGTTTTCAAATGGTTCTTTTCAGCTCTTCCTTGGACTCCTGGATTGTCTCATTCCGGTTAGTCTTGTCGTAGACCGGTAACCCCCGGTGATTAGTGCTCCAGTCAGCTCTCGGTTAGAGTGGCACTTCTCAGACTCCAAAATCCTGCCAAGTCAGGAAGGGGAGAGGGGGCGTAAACCTCCTAGTATTCGGTGACAGGGTTCGGGATCGTCTATTGACGAGCCTAATTTTCCAGCGACCTCTAGTCTGGCTCCGTTGTAGCAAAGTAGACTACCGAATGAAAGGGGCTTTTTTTTCTTACTACATACCCGCTTGGTTTTATCTACACTCTGGGAGGGTGAAAGCGAAACACGTCGGCGGCAGTTTGGCCAGTGAAAACACCTAGTAGGTGGCCCGCTCAGGGGGGATGGCCAGGATTTTCTTTTCTGTTGGACCGGGCTAGTGTCAACCAGTCGATCCACGAGCCACAACGGCAACGGCAGGCGTGAAACGAACATTCCTGGGTGTGGCAAAGGCTGGGAACAATGGACCGGCGATGACGCTATTGTCCACCGAGTGGACAGCTGTACTGCCTCGCCTGACACAACGTGGTATCCTGGTGAGATGCGCCTTTATGTGCATGGACAACATGAACATGAGGCAACAAAGGACGATTCACGCCGAGGTTGAGTCAAAGGGTGGTCTAGGGGCTTGAAGGGAGTGTGCAAAGGGTGAATGGTAAGAGTACCTCGGGCTGAAACAAGCACGCCTACATGAAAATTGGCAGGTGTTGCCGTCTCCGAGCTGATGCATATTGCCGGTATGTTGGCCTTGGTGAGACAAATAAGCAATGTCTGAGGTTCGTGCCTTTGACAGACAAAGAAACCCGAGTTTCTTTGAGATCCCGAAATGGCATGCTGTGAGTCCAAGCGGTGACCGGCATTGTTCTTGCGTGGTCCACCCAGTCCAGGTTTACTATAAAACACCCACGGCCAGGTGGTTTGAAGTTTCAAACTGCCCGTCCCGAGTGCTCACACTAAACCTGCTCACCTCTTGACCTCTGATTGCCACAACCTCGACTGCAAGGAAGGGTTCCCCGCCAAGAACTCCAGAAGCCAGCCATGGTGAGCCATCACCCGTATGCACGTCTCGCCCCACGCACCGACGACGCCCAGGCCCACGAGGTCAAGGCAAACACGAAGAGGGAGCAAATCATCCAGCAATCACTGCGACGACAACTACACAAGAGAACGAGGTCAGCAGATCACGATTTGCGCGTGACCGACGAAACCGCTAACACCTTGCGATGCAGACGTGTGCAAGACGACCACAAACGCCATGCTTACCGTGAATGCATCGTCCCGAGCGGCTTCCCAAAGTAAGCATCCAGGCATCCAAAGAGCTCAGCACACCACCTGACACTGCGTCGAGCTTTCTCGACAGGTGGCCGACCGCAAGAGGCCGTGTCATCAACACCGAGCACACGCCACGCCACACCCGCCGGGAACGCGTACGACCAAGACCTCTTCGGCGCATCTGAATCGGATGCGTCAGAAGAGACCCAGGACGACTTTGCGACCCCGGTTTCGACGCGAGCCGGCACGCCACCTCCTGCATGCAAACACGACCTGGAGCGATGCGTAACAAAGCAGCTCGCTGCCCGGAACGTGGCATTAATGCAGCAGATCAAAGAAGTGGACGAGACGGCTGCGAGGCTCCGTCGAAAAGCGAGCGACGTGCGGGGTATCGTCATGAATGAACGCGCTCGACGAGTGCAGACCGAGCTTGGCCGTACGGAGAGGGAGAGGCCGACATCCAAGGAGACGGCCAGGGGTGAGTGCGATCTTCCTTTCTTCTCCGGAGTGCGACAGGCGTACTGATGGAACATCAACATCGGCGCAGACATGCTGGTCCATCAGCACGTCATGCTTGTCAACATGCCCCGGGGAATCAAAACGCGGATGGCGAACAAGGGTGAGTTTGAATGGGCCCTCAGCGACATCTGGCTAAAACTGGTCCGCTAGTGCTCACGCACAGAGGCCAGTGGCATCGCCCAGAACGGTAAAGCAAAAGCGAGAGGCCATCATCTCGAGACAGGAAACCGAACAAAGGGAGCTCGAGGTGTCCGTGCGGATGAGGCTGGGACGAGTCAAGCGGGTCGGAGCGGAGTTTGCCACGGCTCACACAGCAATGAAAGCCAAATACGGCCATGCCCCGTTATTTCAAGCATTTATCTCAAACGTTTTCATCTATCTCGGTAACGGTGCCATCTACAAAGGGGCAACCGCGAGGTGACATGTGATGGCAGAGATCGGTCGTGTTGTAGAAGGGAGGCCAACCGGGCATGGACAGCAGCGAGCGCCGTCACGAGGAAAGGTGGAGCCTGTCACGCCAGGTTGGGGGTAGCCAGCAGATTCAGTTGAGGGGAGCTGGCGGGATAGAGATGGAGACGGAAGCTAAAGTGAACCACTGGTCCGAAAACAGTGCTAGTCCATGGCGTACACCTTGCTCGGATCGCGGGTCGACTCAAAATGTAGTGCAGCATCCGGAGTGCGCAAGCATCGCATCTCATGTTTCGCTCTAAAATCATGCATTAAGCTCGAGCTGATGGCCAATGACATACAACAGAATTCGGGTGTTTTTTGCCAGACGAATGCTAGACACATCAAGTTCAATCAAGCTGATCCAGTCATGCAAACAAACCTTTGCCGTGGAACGCTCACGCCCTTCTCCTGAAAACCCTCCATGACAAGCACCAGATTGCGCTCAGCAATCCGACTGGCGGGAGTAACCAGCTGAGTATCCATGTCCACCCTGCGGCCCTCTCTAATTTTCCGACGCAGGACATCACCTCTCCGTCGAGCTCGGCGAGCCCGCCCGAGTTGTCGATGACCAAGTCGGCATACGCGACTTTGTCAGCAATCGGAAGCTGTGCGTTGAGTCGGGAAGATGCGTCGGCACGCGTAGACTTATCCCGGGCTATGAGACGCTGGAGTTGAATTTCCGGGGAGCTATACACAGAAAAGCACAGGCGGCGAGAGACAAGGGAGCCGGACGGACCAGTAGACCACGACGACCTTGCCCATCCACTTCCACAGACCGCCTTCGATCAGCAGCGGGACGTCCACCACCACCGCCCTGTGGCCAGCGAGCCAGGCCTTGAGAACGCTCCAGAGGATGGCGCGCGACACGGCGGGGTGCACGATACGGTTTAGGGTCTTGCGGCGCTGCTCGTCATTGAAGATGATGCTGCCGAGCTTCTTGCGGTCGATAGGGCGGGTGCGCCAGTCCCGCTCGTCGACGTCCGCATCGAAAAGCGGCAGGAGGACGTCCTTGCCGAACGCCTTGACGATGTCGCTGTGTCCGCGCGTGCCAGGCTCGACGACCTGCCTCGCGATGCGGTCTGCGTCGACGACGGGGATGCCTTGCGCAGCGAGCAGCGCGGCGACGGTGGACTTTCCTGTCGCAATCCCGCCTGTGAGACCGACGACTGTGCGGTGTCAGCGTGCCCAAGCGTCGAAGCGAACGGAAGGGAAAGCACCGAGCATGTGGTCGCGTGTTGAGTTGAGCCCTCTTCGCTTCCGCCATGCCGTGACGCTGCGCTCCTCCTCCTCCTCCTCCTCCTCCTCCTCCCCCACATGTCCGCACCCATCTACCGTCTCCCGCACGAGGTCATCGAGAAAGTCCTTCTCGAGCTTCACGACGACCCCACTGCCACGCCCGATGCGCACCTCCCCTTTCTTCTGACCTCCAAGCGCTTCTACACCGCCTTCGGCCCCCGCACCAACGTCCATCTCTATGCCTCCATCTTCCGTGCCTCCTTCGACCACTCTGCCCCTCTCCGCCGTCTCAGCGACATCAATGCGCCCGGCCTCTGCCTGCAGCTCCGTGCCAACTACGATGCCCTCGCGTGCATCCGCCGCGGCGACATACATGCACCCGACATCCTCCAGACGTTCTGGACTTGCTTTACCATGTTGCTTGAAAACGACGGCAAGAACCGCTGGCAGCTCGACGCAGCCGGTCTCCCCGACTTTGTCGATCGCTTCGTCCGCAAACGTCTCTACGACGACGCGGTCGATGGCTGGCCGGCCGAGAACGAGCTCAACTCCCTCGCTGTCTGGCTGCTCTGGCTCACCACCGACGATCGTACGTCCTCCCTCTCTGCCTTGCTTTCTGTTCCGATCCCCGCCACTAGGCCGCCTTAGAGCCGAGTCTCCCGCACAACGTGTACAGATGATACGGCTCATCTTGCCGTTTGTTCTGATGCCTGTCCGTGTAAGTCACCTCCGCCGCGAGTGCCCTCTTCTCTTTCCTTACTGTCTCCTAGTATACGGCATACCTCGCTCCACACGTGCACTATACCGTTCCTTTGTCGAGCAGCCTCCCCGACACATCCCACTCCTTCATTACTGCGCATGGTCCCTATCCGCAGTATCGCAATGGCTTTTCCGCCACCGTGCCGCTCTACCGCGTCGACGGTATCCAACTTGGCGTTCCGCTTGTGTCCATCGCCGCAAAACTCCTCTATTTTTCGCGGCAAGAACTCTTCCCTGTCGGCGTCCCTTCCCAGCTCCCGAGACCCCGTGCGCACGCCCTCCAGCTCGGCTTCACCATGGTCTGCCCCACACAAGAGGACGTGCGAGAGATCAACGAGCACAAGGTCGCGCCGCTCGTGCCCGGATCCACGCGGGAGTGGTGGTCCAAGATCAAGGACTACGAGAGCCTTGCCAACGAGGCGCGCGCCAGGCTCGCACCGAGTGCCCGGTGGGACGACGACTGGAACCGCCTCACGGACTGCAACTCTGTTTTCGAGCCCGTCTCCCTCAGGCGCACGCACTACACCCCCGGCCTCCTCTCCGGGCTTTGGCAAGGGCGGATGCTGGTGCGTCTCGCTGACCCCTTTAGATGACCGCGCCGTCTCACAGCACCACTTGTCAGTTTCCTGACGACAACGTGTACGGAACCCTCATGCAGACGCGTCAGATGCCCGCGGCGTTCGGCGAGCAGACCGTCGGGCTGAATTTCAGGCCCGTGTTCATGCGTCTGCGCGAATACCACTGCATGGACGTCGAGCCGAACGTGGCCGCGCTCTCGGGCGGTATCCAGAGCGCATGGTTCCACAACCCGACGCAGTTTCAGGAGGATGCGGTGCGTGCTTGGTCTGTAGGGCGGGACGACGTCTGACCGGACGCGAACGCCCGTCCTTTAGCATGGCCTTACGATCACGTGTCCGGAGAGGACCACGACGTACCACGAGTACGTCGTCGGGGGTCGTGATTTGCACGACGAGAGCGAGTGTCGTGGATGCAAGGACCGTGGGACGTCAGAGATGGTCTTTCGCGGAGACGATGCGCGGTATCTCGCCATGGCGGGCGATGCCCTGGCGGAGGCAGATATGGAGGACATCGAGGATGAGGACGAGGAGATGGACGACGACGCGAGCGATGCGGACGTGGAGATGGCGGCGGGCGATGGCAAAGAGCTCGAGATCAAGCGGAAATGCAACGGCATTCTCGATATCGTTCTCGTGGGCGAGGTACGCGTCTTTTTTGTTTGGCGCGTCGTCGCCCGCGCTGACGATGCGGTCGGCTGTTTTGGCAGACGGACATGCGCCACGGACAGGCGTGGCACCACTACATGTTCTACGGCCGCGTCCGCGAGTGGGACGGGCTGGTCGCGCTCGTTCGTGTGCCTGTGAGTCTGCTGTATGAAGCCAGATGGCGCGTCTGACTCGGTCTCCTCCTTTTCCGTTAGGCACATCGTTCTCCGCGCAGGGACGGGGATTGGATCTTTACCGGCTACGTCGTGGGAGGCCAAAATTTTGTGGGAAACTGGCGGACGCGGCTTCACCCTGGCGAGCCGGTGACCTTTGAGGGGGCGTTTTCGATGTCCAAGCGCGAGTGAACGCGCTCGCTTGTTTTTTTTTGGTTTCTCTTTGCTGCATGGACGGTTGCACGTAATCTCATATCACATGTACGCATTTTTTTTCTTTCGCTGTCTAGCCGGGACACATCTACTCTCCCTTTCTTGCATGGCGTTTCCGACTGCTCGCATGTCGTAGTTGCCCAGGTCTCTAGTGGGTCAGCCACTCTCGTTTGCCTTTGTCGTGCTTGGGGCACACACGCGCACACAAACAGCGAGACGCGCTGCCACCACCACCACCCCGGCCCTCTTGTCATCATCCCGCCCAAGCGACCATTCAGAACGAAAATTCGAGCTTGAACGGCTCGAGCCCATCGTCATCAATTGGGGGCTCGACGAGCTCCACCTGGGGGTCAAACGGGGGTCATCGTTTGTCACACGACAACATTTCGGACGGGGAAGGGACGCACAGTCGTCCCGCTCACTTTCCACGCTCTAATGGTCGCCGGGTCCAGGATGCTAGAGAGAGAGGCACTCGTCAGAGGCCGAAGCCCGGACGCGCACGACGACGCGCACCTGAAGAACCCGTCCGAGAGGTGGGGGATGAACCAGACGTGCGATGCGAGCGACGCAGGGCTCGCCTCGAACGCGGTGACCTGCGTGCCGTCGTCGGACACGCGGAGTCCGTAGTGCTTTTCGCCGTCGCTGACGTACAGGCGGTAGTAGTCTCTCTCGTTGTCGACGTTTTGCACGGTCCACTGGCGGGGGCGTCGCGAAAACGCGTGCATGCGTGTCAAAAAAAGCGAGACGCGCGGAAGGGAAGGGCGGGTCATACCATGGCCACTGCTGACGTGTGAACGGGGGCGACGAGGGCAGCGTCGAGTCCGAGCTTGTGCGTGCCCGGGCGGGGGGTGATGGTGGCGAACGGCGCGCTCGAGCACGACATGGCGCGGAAGAAAACACAGCGCGGGAACGTTTTCGTTGGCGAGTCAAGGGGGCGCTGCATTCACCGCTTGTCCTACGTCGACGTACATGGGAGAATCTGTCGCCATCAGCACGCCACCACGCTCAGCCGGTGGTAAACGTGATGGTGAATTTGAAGGGGTCGAGCCCGTCGTTTCCGGCGGGAAGGAGGACGAGTTCGATCTAGCAACGTTAGCGCACGGACGTTCCCTTGACGAAAGACTCAACGGCCGTTCCGTTCAGTCGCCATGCCCTGCGCGTGGGTAGATCCTGGATGCTGTGTGCATCGCCTATCAGCCCGGGCTGTCGATCGCGGTGGTCGCGGTACGCACTAGTAGTATCCGTCCGGGAAGCGGGAGATGTACCAGACGTGCGAGTCGGAGGAGATGGGGCTGCCCTCGAAGGCGAACACGGCCGCCTTGTCCTCTGGCGCGTCCAGAGCGTAGTCCTTTTTGCCGTCGTTGACGAACAGGCGGTAGCACTCGGGGGCGTCGTCGAAGCTCTGCACCGTCCACTGCGATGCGATGAGGCGCGATCTCGTTCAAGGCCGAGCCAGCGGGGGCGCACCTTGGCGACCGCGCGTCTTGGGAGCGCTCTGACGGTGCGTGTCTTGGAGTCGTCCAGGCCGAGCTTGTATGGGCCGCTGAGCGGGGCGATGGTGCCAAATCCTTCGGTGATCATGTCCTTGCTGATGATGGCTATCTCACTTTGGCACCCAACACCCTCCAAGATCTTTGCGGGCCAACCCAATCCTAGCTACTTTCTATCCTTCTTGCTTACGCTGCAAGAACGACTGGCGTCGCGCTTGCCACTGCGTGCGCAAGGTGCTGACAAGATACGTATGGGGCACTCCAGGAAGGTTGGTGGTCGACACAAGACGGCTATGACGGCGCACCGACGATTCAAGTTAGTCACACGTTCTAGCCGGTCCCCAAATGTTGGCAGGATGCCTCCAGCCCAGCGCGGGATCACCCTGTGAGGTCTCCAGCGAACCGGTAACAGGCTATCAGACGGAACGCGGTCAGCGGCGGTACTGTGCTGGTTGATCCTGACGAATTTCCGGCCGCTCGATCAGGGTCAAGATCGCTGTTCGTCTGCACACCCCGGGCGTCCGACGGTCGAGTGAGGGGATGGGGTTGGGTGCAGTTTCGAGCTTGGAAAGTTATCATCAGGGGGCCTGCCGCTACCCCGACCGTCGCCCATCCAGTGCCGTTTAGGTGAACTACCAACGGTGGGAGTTGGCGTAGCGGTGATAGAGGCTGATGGTAGTTGGATGGGATATCACGCGTCACGAGTGGGGGTGGGGAGTCTTCGCATCCGAGCATACAGCTCTGTGTGCCCACAGGGCCACCCAGTAGGAGATCTGGTAGCGGCGCTGGAACTGGCCAGCACCGCGTCCCACTTCAGGCGTATTCGCGCCAAGTCCCGGTCAGCACCACTCTTTGGTTCCTGTTACAATCCTGATGTCCGCTTCAAAGCAGGATCCTGCTGCGCTCAAGACCCGACAGCGCAAAGAGCGGTGGAATTGCCACTGGTGGGATCTGACATCCGCCGGTACCAAGGCTGCGGCCAGTGTGATCATTCTTCTTGGCCAAGACTCTACGCGCGCCAAGACCCCATATGTCGATCTCGTTCAACCAAGTGATGTGCAGGTGAGTAGCTCAGCCAGCGTTGACCTTCCGATGGCGCCAAGTCACTGACTGTCCATGCACCAAGAGCCTGTTAAGGATGAGCCTGCCACCATCGTCATTGGTGGAAATCGGTCAGTATATGAATAGACTGGAGTCGACCGCAGAGAGTTCTACCGGTCAGACTGGAGCTTCCAGAACCGTTTCTTTGCCTGTTGGCCTCCCACGAGTTCCGAAGAAGGGTCCTTTACCGATTCGAATAATCACTTCCCCGATCGTCGAGCGGAGCCGACCGCCGACTCTTCTACCTGCAGGCTGGAGCTTCTAGAACTGTCTCTTCGCCCGTCGCCCTCCCGCGAGTTCCGAAGAAGAGTCCTTTATCGATTTGAATAAATTCCCCGGTCGTTGAGCAATCATATAAATGACATACACTCCTGGCTTTCATCCGAAGACGATCCAAGTAGCGAACGTCTCTGCCACAAACCTCTCATCGACTAACGCACCGCGTGAACACGTTCTACCGAAATGTCTCAGGTGCACTCTTCCTTGCATTCATGGCTACCGATGTGAATTTCTGATCGGGCTGCGATAACGGTTCTCGCTTGTCCAGGAACCTGGTGAACTCGCCTTGCAAAACGCTATCACAAGGATCAAGTCCATTTGTGAACAGAGTGGTGGCAGATCGCAATTCTTTCCTTTCGGTACGGAAGCCACCTGATCGTGTGTGCTGAATGGCTTTTTACCGTGGTCCTACCTCTGTAGGCGGGAGCGGCTATAAGGCCAGCGTTGCTCACTACTATGAGAGTAGCACGGCGGTATCGCGTTGCGCTGTCCAGCCTGGATCAGTGGAGGATCTACAGGCGATTGTAAGTCTCTTGGCGTCCTTGGTGGGGGAGCACAGGTGACATACATCATATTAGGTCAAAGTGATTGCAGAGACCCGTGTACCCTTCGCGGTGAGCTCGTGTTCGATCATCGTCGATGATAGCCGAATAACATGTTCCGCGCTTATCTCTAGGTTAAAGGCGGTGGACATACCTCTAACCCCGGGTTCAGCTCTACAAAGGGCATCCAAGTCTTCCTGACTCGCTTTAACAGGATCGCCGTCCGTGCAGAAGCAGAGCGCGTAGACGTAGGCGCTGGGTGTCTCTTTGGAGAACTGTACGCCGCACTAGCCCCTCACAACCTCAATATCGTCGGCGGCTCTGGTCTTGCGGGGATCGGGGTGTCTGGCTGGCTGTTGGGGGGTGGATATTCAGTCAAGACCAGCCAATTTGGGTTAGGAATCGACAATATTGAAAGTGCAAGACTCGTTCTTCCGGACGGAAATTCGAAAGAAGTGAGCGCAACGCAGAACGCGGACCTGTTCTTCGCCATCAAGGTATAGTGCAAAATCTCCGGGGAGACACTCTGCTGAGCTCCGAATATTGTGCTTGTCTTATCAGGGAGGTGGCAACAACTTTGGCATAATCACCGAGTTCACGCTCAGAACTCATAAGCAAGATGAAGAGTATTATGTGCGTTTATCTCTCTGGCCCTTGATCTGTGGTCTGATGTGCTCTACATAGGATTTTCAGCTCTCCTACAAACAAGAGCATATCGATGCAGTCAAGAGTGCGGTCGCCAACTTCGTTAACGCGGGTGACCAGCATCCGAAAGCAAACTTGTCAGCCACATTTAGATGCCACAAAACCCCCGACGGTATTCAGGTCTGTACCGCCATGTCCCCTCCCATAGATGTGTTGATTATTTAGCTGATCCTCATGTACCCTGCAGAGGCCCATCACCGTCAGCTGCGTATATGATGGCCCGATTTCAGACGATCCCTTTAAAGGACTAACAGCGATCGAGCACACGATCAAAAACAATGGAACCACGTATCCCCCGCGTCCCCGTGTTCAGGTTGATGAGCCTGCCGCCTCCGCCAAGACTAGCAGCTTCTATGCGGCCGATACTCTCAAATCGTGGGCCCATGAGACATATGATTTGAGCGAGCTTCCGAGAGAGTCGTGGGAAAATGAGGTTCCAGAGGATCAATTTAATGCCATGATGAGGTGCGCTGTCTCGTATACATGGTGCCGGCCGAGGACCAACCTAAGATAC
>JBBPKP010000005.1:1809-13522 GCA_038089335.1 Boletellus aff. obscurococcineus | reverse complement strand
AGAAACTGACGGCAAAAAGGTGCTGGCGGAGAATCGAATTAACTCCATCCAAGAATTACTACACACCTCGCCACTTCGAATCGAGGAAGTAAGATCTCCTTGGAGTACCTGCTTGCATTCGTTGATAACCTTCAGCTTCTCAATCGACGCCCTCCCTTTGGCCTTGAGGTTTTGGCGGCCGCGAATGAATTTCCCAGGTATTACCTTGATATTAAGGAACTGAGATCTATCTGCAGTGATGGGAGGTCACCTGTGGAAGTGGAATTCGTGGTTCAATGCGGTCTCAGTTTTACCGACTCAGCACGTCAAAGAGCTAAAAAGCCCAAGTGGAGTAAAACCGAGATGACGACCCTTCTAGTAATGACCTCTGATATGGTCTTTATCGACTTCCGGCGCATCGCGTGAGATCTAATCCAATCCTTCTTTGTTAATTAATACTAACTTCCTTTCCGATGTAAGTACAAAAGCACTCAAAGAGAAGAAGGAATTTACGCTCACAGCACAGCTCATGAAACCGAGTCAGCTGATCAATGTTTACATTGCTTCGGTATCCAGCGTGTGCCCCTCTTTCCGATACAAAGCAACTCATGGGTGTGCAGGAAAAATTTGCTGGTGTTACTGTCATTCGGACGTTGGCACCAATGGTCACACCAGAGAAGTATCCAACACCGGAAACTCGACCATTGACGTCATTTGTATGTCTGCCATGCCATCACCTTAGTACTTAATTAAAGCATTCACGCGATCGAGGAAATGGACTTGCAAGGACTTGAAGACATTCCAGATTTTTGGGACATTAACTTGGATGATGATAATGAGGTTATACATTCTGCAAAAAATCATGGTTGGTCCATCGCCTGAGTCAACATCCGCTGATTCGACATTGCTTTAGGTGTCGACGAGGGCACGTCTAAAGCACAACGGATGGAACAACACTCGGAGAAACGCCCAGATGGGAAGTACGAGTGAGCTCACTTGTCTTCGATGCAGTGCAACGTCTAATATATGTATCGTTGTCCAGGTGCAATCATTCTTGCAAGGACAAGCTCAAATGTCGCCATTACTGGTGCGTTGCTGCTGAATTCTTTGATTGCTAAACCCGGCATCAGCTGCCAGGAGGGGTTGGTGGAACCTCCCCGTACATCGAAGAAGAAACAGCAGATAAAGGCAGATGATTCCGACGTAAAACCCGCACCTCCGCCACACCAAGCCATTGCAGCAAGGTCAATCCAGAACATGCAGAAACGTAAGGCCAGGGACAATCAGTCCATAAGGGAAAACGGAAAACAGAACACCATCCCAGAACAGTCGGAGAAGATGCAGGAGAAAACTAACACAGCGCGCAGAAGCCTTGCTGGGCAGAGTTTCGGGGTGGCCAGCAATTCCAAGAGGTCACGGAGCAGCAAAGCAGCACCGAATTTTGACCTGCAGCTGACAACATTGAAGCGCTCACGTTCGCCTACCACAATGGGATCTGCACCAACAGATGACTGCTGCGATGAACTTCCATCAATCTCCAAGGCTAGGGGGGGAGAAACTATGATATCTAGGGTAGACTCGGTTGGAGTAGAGGAATGTGATGTCCCGCCACCAAAACGCAGCAGAACGGATATCGCTGCAGGCCCGCTAGTACCACTCCATTTGCACAAAAAGGTTCATTACAGCCCGTCTGTTTCGTTATACTCACAAATGTCAGGTCTCGCCGAGCACCAAGGTTTCTGCGCAACGTCTGTTTCTCCGTAGCTCTGATGACGACACTGTGGATTATTGTGATGGCCGTTCTGCAATCGGAAACCGGACTTCCTACCCTGATGCACGTCGCTTCAATACTGCTCCCGATACTGCTGTCGGTCAAGCCTCCGAAAGCGACCGCGACGCTACTCGGCCAGTCTCCAGCCAATCGCCCGGAGACGATGAAATCCACCGGAGTTTAATTTGCGATGGTATCGACTGGACGAGCCCACGTAGAAGCGCCAGCCAGCAGTCTCTTAAAGGAAATAACTCTTACGTGCTTTCGCCGTCAAGGATCACCGGCTTTATACGACGCTCTCAGCCATATGCCAAAGATCATTCAATGAATGATAATTCCATGCTCGGTTTCGCTACGTCTCATGGAAGAAGTTTTCCTGACGGCCATATCGCTTCGCGGGCCCCCGAAGACATCCCGATGGACGATCCTCTCGCCGAATTCGACCGTTGGCTTGAGAGTGGAGCGGTAGTAATAATCCCGGACTCTGATTAGGGCCATTCTCTCCCTTTTCCTTCTGGTATTTGAACTTGCAGAAAGCTTGCTCCGCGACGCCAATATTCTTTGCCACGTCCTTGTTCCGTGGCTTTCTTCTCTGACGGACCGATACGTTACGGCAACATCAATTATCATGTTTTTGGGCAAGGGGCATAGAGTTCAGGCCTCAGGACGGACCAGAGCAGTGCATCGTATTATTGTCAGCATTGTTGCCAAAGTAATAGTAACGGCGTATCGTTCCTTCGTGGCACAGGGACCAACAGTCAGGATTTGAGGAATCGGAATGTGTACCGACTGCAGCGTGCGATAGCATTGGCTGAAATATCGAAGGTTCCTCGACTTCACTTGCTACTCACCGGCCCCTCACCATCGATTTCCTGGTCATCGAACACCTGCAGCACTCCCCTGAATCTCTCGTCCCAACTGACGCCACTGCCTGGCCCGACAATCCTCCAACCCTCTTCTTCGCCCTTCCACCTTAATTCTTTACTGAGGCGCTCTGCTCTGAGTTCGACTTCGCTTGGCGGTGGATTCTTTTCCTCTTCCTTAGTGGGCTTGCGCTCACCCCGCGCAAGTTGCCGTGCAGCTGCTAACCGCTCAGGGAGAGCCTTGTAATACGATTTGCGGGAAGAAGCTATGTTAGACAAGGGAGAGTGAGGTGCGAGCACGAATTCCGAGGATAAGCCAAAGTCAAGATCGCCACCCTGTGGTCGACCTTGGGTGATTTTTGCTTGTCTACTTTCCTCACTTTCTGCATCCTGGCTTACACTGGACTGCACATCGTGGTTGGGATCATGTGTCAGACTTGGACCTTGAAAGTCGCGCGTTCTGTTGATAACCAGTGAGTAGGCGGCGGCGCAGCCTATTTGAGTTTTGTGGCGTTCATTGAAGAAACCCCAGAGCATATGAGGGATGAAACGAAAGCCGACGTAGTTGACAGACGGAGCAAGAAGGAGTGGGATCTGGGGAGGGAGGGATACAGGAGGCGTAGGATCTATGAATAATGAGTTGGATGCGGTAGAAATTGGAGGCTTGGATTGGTCGGGTAGTTTGAGGGGAGAAAAGATATTCGCGTTATGCGAGGGGGGAAGACGAGACAATGTTGGTATTGGTTCGGGGTTTGGGTCGTCCATGGTCCCAACAGGTGAGCCATTCAAATCATCTGTTTCGTCAAATGTCCCGTCCAAGGCTAATTCTTGGGCCAATATCTCCTCTCTATCTATGAGATTCAATCCAACACTCCAGCCGCGTTTCAGGCCAGACATGTATTCCTTGAATGTATGTCTTCCTATCAGAATAACGCCCCCTGCTAGCTCCCGCGCACGTTTCTGTTCTTGGGTGAGCTGATTAGGAAGCGGGAGAGCGATAGACTGGTCGAGTCCATGCGCGAGACGTCGGTCGTTAATGGTGGCAGAGGCGACACGTTCAGCAAGGTCACCAGAGTGACGGGTGGCGACAATATCATAGTCAATGGCAGCCGCAACTAGTACTGGCTGTGGCGGATGAATTGCAAACTCTGCTCGTCGGGGAAGAAGGTTGCACCCACCTTGACATACTTCTTGAAGAACCTGACAGCCCGTTGATGGTCCTCATCTCCCGGCCACTTGGCACCATAAACGACCACCCTGCGAGGAAGGTCTGTACTCTTCATCGGCTCGTCAGCGAGATGCTTGACACGGTCGATATATGACTGGCGGATAGCGCGTGCCTGGTGGCGGTCGTACGCATAGTAGGAGAAGAAGCTGGAAGTCAGGGCAATGAATATGCACCAGTTTCTCGAAGGAAGACGTGGTCGTGCTGAAAGCCAGCTTGGTGGGACGCCGGTGTACTCGAGAGCGGCACGGATGCCCGACTTGCGTTCCATACGCGAAGTCAAATTGCGTCGGAACTCGGACACAAAAACTAACACAGCCACAGAACAAACACGGTCATACAGCTAGCTGACATAAGCCGATGAAGTCGAGCCGGACGACGCTCGTTTGTCATCCGTATGGCTGCTCTCGCTGCGTGCGTGGTTTCATCCCCTCCTGGACACTGTCTGACCTCCCTTTCTAGTGTGCTACCACAACCAATTCATGTCTCTCCGGACGACCACGACCAGGTATCCCCTCCGACCCCCTCCCAGGCCGTGACCGTCAGAGCGGCAGTTCCGCCTTACGGGAAGCGCAAAGGATGGAAGCCATCATCACCGGAGGACTTTGGCATGCCCCATTCTCCCCTTGACGTTTTCCTACTTGCTAACTTGTTCTAGGTGATGGTGGGGCTTACCCCGAGTGTCATGTGGCTCAGTATCCTCTCAACCTCGGAAAGAAAAAGGTTAGTCACGTCTATCGGTAGCAGGCACCTCCGTTCATTCTTTCCTCAGACGCAAGCAGGAAACACCCTCGCTCTCCAGGTCGATTCCGAGGGCAATGTCAGATACGATGCTATCGCACACCAAGGCCAGAGAGCCGGCAAGATCATACAATCTCAGTTCAAAGATCTTGTTCCTCTCTCGCACCGCAAGGACATCACGAATGATCAGCGTTCCATGGAAAGACCTTCCGAAGAGGAGGTCCAGGCTACTGCCGAACGGACGAGACAAGCTCTCGAAAAGTTGGTTACGGGGAAGATCAAAGCTGCTCAGCCTAAGAACGTGCCTGATGCAGCTGGCAAGACAACGTATGTGCGCTACACTCCTGGCCAACAGCAGGGGGGAGACAGCGGTGCACTGAAGCAGAGGATCATCAAGATGTCAGAAGTGGCCGAGGATCCGTTGGAGCCCCCTCGCTTCAAGCACAAGAAGATCCCTCGAGGACCGCCAAGCCCTCCCCCACCTGTCTTGCGTAGTCCACCGCGGAAAGCGACGGCTGCTGAGCAAAAAGAGTGGATGATCCCTCCTTGTATATCAAATTGGAAGAACAACAAAGGCTTCACTATTCCCCTCGACAAACGGTTAGCTGCAGATGGGCGGGGACTACAAGATGTTGGTTCTTTCTTTCATGTTTTCCTCGTACTTAGTATTCCACACCCTGCTAGGTATCCATCAATGATAACTTTGCCAAGTTCTCCGAGGCCTTGTTTATCGCTGACAGGCATGCGCGCGAAGAAGTTCGACAACGAGCCCTCATGCAACAAAAATTGGCTCAGAAAGAAAAGGAAGCCAAAGAAGAAAATCTCCGTCTCCTCGCTCAACGAGCACGTGAAGAGCGTAGTGGCACTGTTGCATCTGCGTCTTCACGGCCGACTGCGGAATCTCGTACTGCCGTTACTTCTGCACTGGGGGGTTACGGGAGCGAGTCGGAGGCTGCATCGTCACATGCTGATTCTGAAGATGAAGAGAACGAAGAAGCAGCCAAGATTAGGGACACTATGCGCGCAGAGAAACGCCGCGAACGCGAGCGGGAAATGCGGATGTCAAACATGGGAACGGAACAGCGTGCTAAGATGCTCGCCCGCCAACAAAATCGTGACATTTCGGAGAAAATCGCACTTGGCCTTGCGAAGCCAACGCTATCCAAGGAGAGTATGCTGGACTCGAGATTATTCAACAGAGAGCAACTCAGTGGCACGTTTGGGGACGACGAGAGCTACGCGTTATACGACCGGCCGTTGTTCCATGGGTCGACCGCAGCTGCGGCAATCTACAAGGCACGTGGTAACATTGCTCCCGAGGGGAGCAGTGAGGAAGCATATGGAGGTGGGACAGAGGAAGGGATAGGAAAGGCTCTCTCCAACGACCGCTTTGGCCTGGGCCAACCGCGCGTAGGCTTCGAAGGTGCGAGTGAACAGGAAGTGAGGGAGGGACCTGTGCAGTTTGAGAAGGACTCGGGGGATGTGTTCGGGCTGGACAAGTTCTTGGACGAGGCAAAGGGGGGTCGAAAGCGAGGACTGGACACGGATGTAGCGGGTTCGAGGAAGAGGATACAGATGGAGAAAGCAGGGGACACGTAGCGCTGTCTGCCAACGTGTCTTGTATTGTTCCCATCATGTGGATAGATGATGACTTGGTGGTCATGTCCTCCGGGCGTCTCGTGGTCTGTTGGCATGGCGGCCTCGACAGCACTCGCCCTTGTCTTTCTCCGGCTCCTCACGCTCCTTGCACCACACACTATCCTTTCTACCCCACACCCCTCCCCGAAAAAACCGCACCAATGCACGCGGTAGCGCGCCGCATGCCCGCTGAGCGGGCTCGCCATGTGAAGCGCCTCGGATACGTTAACCCGCTCGTTCTCCCGGTGTCTACCGACGTCACCAATACCACGACCACGACGACGGCCCAGCAGGAGACCACCTCCGCAGCCTCCGCGACCAGCCAGGCCACCACCACTAGCGTACTTACATCTCAGCTCCCGACCAGCACTCCTACTTCCTCGACTACTCCACCCTCCTCCGTGTCCTCTTCTACCGCCACGTCATCCGACGCTGTCTCGTCCGTCGTATCCTCCGACAGTACGCAGCCACCTGCAGCCACCTCCACGGTGCCGTCTTCATCTCCCATTTCATATACTCAATCAACCACGGTAACCCTGTCCATACGTCCAACCGATGCTTCTCCTACACCCACTCCGCGGACAGATATAAGTACCAATCGCGGCCTTTCTGGCGGTGCAATTGCCGGGATCGTTGCTGGAAGTGTCGTGGTTGGCATAGCACTCATCGTATTTCTCGTCCGAAAGACCTATCTTCGCCGCCGAGAGCGCAAGCACATCTCGTGGAATGGGCTTCCGGGTCTGGGGTCAGGCACCCCCGACGAGCCCAAGTTCCCAGATATGAGCGAAGAACTACCCTCCCTCACCAGCGCTTCAGACACTCCCTTTGAGCATCACGGACAATTTGCGTACGCTGCTCCTGCGCGCGTGCAAGCCCCCCCAGTTACTTCTTACTTTACTCCTGCGCCTCCTCCGGCGACATATAACAACCCCACCCCGGTCGCTGCCTACTCCGTACAGCCTGCACATAACCCTGCATTCACAATGGAGGGTATGCCGCGCGCACAACACGCGCCGCTGGAGGCAATAGTCAAGTTTACATTTGTACCCACCCTTCCGGACGAACTCTCCATCACGAACGGCGAACCTGTCTTCCTCCTCGAGGAGTACGACGACGGCTGGGCCTTATGTGCGAACGGAAGAGGTGAACGGGGAATGGTTCCCCGCGAGTGCTTGGAGCGTGGACCTACCCCCGATCAACCTGGCGTCGCCTGGAGGAATATGAGAAGGATGAGCAGTCTGAATCCTGATGGAAGTAGATTCTAATTGTTGTCTCCAAAATCTGCTAGGTGCGGAAATACCTGCCGCCGTCACATGGATGACTGAACCTCCCGTCAGGTGACCCCAAATGACTATCATGATACCCCCCTCCGCCTACGACACGTGTGGCCGTTCTTCTCGCCCTCCGCTGGTAATTTATCGGACGAAGCGATGCTTGTAGCACTTTCAGTATTGTTAGGCAAGTTTCTAAGTTATGGCTTGGTCCACGTTCTAGTTTACTTTTTCTTGACATGTATCGGTTACTGTCGTTGGCCTGCAAGTGCTCGGGTGACCTAGATTCTTGTACGGAATGTAGTAGTTTGGGCTGTGACTGGCGATGCCCACCGCCATACTGGAACGATGCAGTGTCGGTGATCTTTTTTTAATGCAGAGATAGAGTTTCCTCGCATCCGCCTACAAATTCATGCTTGGAACGGAAATCAAATGACGGACTGTAGTACATTTCAACAGCTGTGAACTAATGGTACACCTGGTGGTATGATAATTTGCGAGTTGGGTCCGACGACCCGTGTACCACAATCAACTCAGTCTTTCGCGTCGCTGCCTTCCTCCTGCTTGTTCTTGTGGCGAATTACGACATACGCATCGCTTGCTAGACCTCCCTTGATGGCTTCAATATCACCGCCAATGGCGCCAGCTTGCTCAGGTTTAACCCGCTTCCTGGAGTGACCACTGAGTATCGACAGCAAGCGATGCGTACAGTAGAGAAAACATTACCTCTCTGCACGGACTAGCTCGAGATCATGAGAAAGGAGACCATGACCGGCGACCGGTCCCCAGTACGATATCCCCACCAACGATCCAATGATGCAGGTACCGACGAGAATAGACAAATAGAAACGGTACTGGGAGTACCATTTTGGAGCTAACAGAGCAAATAAGCGCCAACGGTGCATATAAATCGAAAAAAAAGGCTCACTCCAGCCGGCCGTCGTGGCCCTGTTGTCGGCATACCAGAGCGCGGTGAAACCAAGCCACTGAGACAGAAGTGCAAACGTGGGCTGGAGAGTGATCGTGGACCAAGCGATGACAGCAGGAGATACACCCAAAAGCAAGCGTGGATAGCCTTTATAGCCGCCGAGACCAGCAAACTCCATGCCCCAATGAAGAGCACCTGTCACAAAGTAAACTCTAGGGGAGCAGGCACGCACGCAGAACGCACCGAGGAAGGAGAGCAAAACTGCGCCGTAGGTGACTTGAAAGTTGAGGGCTTGATCCAAGACTGTGAGTGCAACGCCTGGATCAATGCTCGTGATTACACCCGCGGCAGCCAGTCCGGCCTGATGGGAAAGATGGATGGTAGTTCCTGCGGACGCGATATAGGGCAAACCCCCAGCGAGACCCATGACAAGGTATGGGGTGGGTACTGTCGTGGCGACGGCTGTGGTGATTCCAATCTAGCCACGTTCAATAAATGGCGTGCGGCGAGTAACAAGATAAAGGGGCACGAGCCACTCACGAAGGAGTCCTTTGTGGGCTTGACACTATCAACGGTGAATACGCCACCAGCGATAGAGCGGGCCCAGTCTGTAAGAGAATTGCCGACTTCCTCCTTGACATTCTGTCGGGCATGCTCGATAGTCTGGCTGCCTGGCCTCCCAGAGACCGAGCTCGCGGCGAAGCGGGTATGAAGGAGGGGTAGGGCAAGACGATGAGATGGATACTGAAATTGACGGAAACCACGCAGGGCGGGTGCGCGAACGACAGATCGCAGCGGGCGGGAAAAGGCGCTCATGTGGGGCAGTCTGAGGAGGTTGGACGCACTTTACGGTGACCCCTACTCGCGTGACACCCCCGTGACGGGACACAACATAGTCAGCCCTCTAGCTCCTCACATGACTCGAAAATCGGGACATTAAGCTACGGTCTGACCAATCATTACAGCTTGATGAACGACGTATTGATCCCATGAGAATAGTCCCATATACAGACCCTCTACCACGCACCGGGCACCCGTCAGCATTGCAAGCATGTGTCGAGTCAATGTTTCCCTCACCTGATCCTCTCCGCACGAGACAATCTACAAAACAGCACGTCAGTCAGACGGTCCGTAGTCAAACGTGTTTTCCTCACCTTCGTACTGTCCTGGGCCACACAAAAGATCCGTCCCATGTGTCCATTGGTCAGGTCAGCAACCAGTGCGCCTGTTTTCTTGTCCCACACCTGTCCAAGCAACCTCAGCTCATTCCAGTACGAGCTATACCCCGATCCGCACCTTGACCGTACAGTCATAGCTGCCACTCACTGCGAACTCGTCTCCCATTGCGACACTTCGCACAGGGTGAGAGTGCCTCTCAGGCCCACGAATTACTCCGGTGGAAGTTACAGGGGTGCCACAGGCGCTGCAGATCTTGACTTCGCGCTCCGTCGTGCGCGAATATTGTCGAGCCTGTTGAACCGACTGCGATAATGATGAATGCAAAAAGAATGGGCTCCTGGCCGTGGGTATTTCGTTGCCTGGGCCTTCCTGCGCTATTACCAGAGGATCCAATGACTGGGTTGCAGTGAGGTCATCAAACTCTGGACAGGTCGACCATCCCCGTTTAGTCCTCGTGTCGAACATCCGCACATGTCTATCCGAAGAGCCTGATAGGATGAACGGCGGACTCAGCTCTATAGAAGAGATTCTAGAACGCGGGGAAGAAATAGATATCAGAAATAGTTTGCGGACAAACAAGGTGACATACGCCCTCGCATGATGGTCGTCGAAATTGCTGATCAATTCCCCTGTTCGTGCATCCCAAACTCGCACCGAGCGATCTCCAGACCCAGAGACAATCACGTCACCGGCAATCGAAACTGCGTTGACCGCTGCCCGGTGCCCCTGGAGAACCAGCTGTGGTTTAAGCCATGGAAATGTGTAAGTCCGAATCGTTCGATCTGGCACGTTACTATTCAGCGCTGCACTCCTGTGCGACAAACCGTCACTTTATGTACATACCTTTGGAACACGACGCCAACCTTCCACTATCAACGCGGACACACAAGACACTGTCGTTGTGGTCTTTTAATACCCTGATCAGCTTGAATTTGGCCAGATCCCAGACAACAACGCGACAGTCGCTGCCACCGCTCACAAGAATGCCGGTTTCAGGGTTTTTGGGGACCTCTTTTGTGTTGTCTCCTGATCCACAAGGACTGCCCTCGGGTGCCCGTGCCGTCGCGGCTGTGACGCACAAGCTTAGCACACTGGAAGTGTGCATACCCACCACCCTGCGTCGAACCTTGTTTGTGTTAAGATCCCATTCGCGGACAGTGCGGTCTTTGGAACCTGTGAAAAGGGCATGAAGCCGGCCATAGGCTGAATCGTAAGACCATAATGCAAGACAATATACAGCGGCGGTGTGGCCTCCTCCCTCGGCTCCCGCTAGAGTTCGTAGACGATATGTGCCACGGCGAACGCGATTACGAAGAAGGGTCTGGGTCTGATGAAGAAGTTTATAGTCGACCATTTGGGTTACACCAGTCCGAGTGCTGGCGGGTGAGGCGTGAGAGTGTGAGAAAGTCCGAGTCATCGTGGTAGCGGTAGAACTGCTTCTGCTTATCGGTATTAGTGCTGTTGGTGACGAGGAGGAAGGAGACTGGGCAATCGGGGATGGGAAGTCGTAGTCCTGGGGGCTCAAGTTAATGGATATGAACGGGTTCACATCCCCATTCGGGATATGAGCCACTTGATCAGTGTCTACGACGCTGCCCTCATCTTCTTCGGCTTCCTCTTCGTCGCCCATGCCTTCGTCTTCATCCCTATCTTCGCGTAACGTACCAGAAGTGGATGTACTGATGCCGGCCTTGCTCTGCTGAGGCGAACGGCAGATCGATGGGGTTCGCCACTGCCACCCGCGGATGTGACAGAGATTGCGCCATAGGGTTTGGTCGTTGGCGAGCAAATTCCATTGCTTGCAAACGAGTGCACAGTCCAGGAGTGTGGACGCAGAGAGCGACCTGAGGATTTGCAAGGATAGTTCTGGTGGGAGAGACTAAAAGCAGGTGTGACAACGAAAGCGTGAGGTGGCGCGAAACTGACCCCGACAAGATCGAATTGGAGAAGGGGCGCAATCCGCCGTTGGACGGTGGCTAGCCGGGAACGGGGCAGGGATGCCAGCAGTCGGTATGCGAGCTCTGCACTGAAAGTGAAGTCGGGGTAAATATGAGAAGGTGATGGAAACAAATGCCTTCGCGCTCGAACTCGGATGAATCGCAAGTCCAGTCGAGGGAT
>JBBPKP010000004.1:11696-26544 GCA_038089335.1 Boletellus aff. obscurococcineus | reverse complement strand
GGTACTGCTATGAACCTGAAGATGTGAATCAAGACCTGTTTGCACACAGCTATGTCCCGAAACCAAATGACTTTTCTGACCTTGCAGAGTATTTTGTCCGCAAGGTGCATTAAGACGTGTTTCGTCTATTTCAGACAAGGCTTAACGATGTCGTAGGCACTCGTTCACGCCATCTCTCAAATCCGTTTTGAGAACGGCAAGACTCCCGCAGTAGTTCGACAATTCCTCGTGGATCAGCTACGGTACAATGATAACACGGCGAACCCCGTAGGTGCCACCGAACCAAAGATGAAGTACAGCTAACTTGGCGCACAGTACTCAGATGCTTTCTATATTTGCACTCTCATCTCTACGACAGCTTGCGCCACGGTATCAATTGCTCCACCTGAGCGCGGTGAGCTACTCAAGGAAGAAGTACGGTCTGAGCATAGTGCCGAGGACGCCAGCCTACTGAAGCAAGCGGTCGATGAGATCAGCAGATATCGGAGCATGGATAGGCTGATTTCCTCACCGCACAATGTCGTCACTGTTGCAGCACTGGAGGTCAGTATACCTATTCTGCATGCCGTGCAGCTTATGGATGGGTCGAGTCTAGTTTTACCTTCTACTGACGGTTGCTAATCTGCTTCCGAACGACCTGAGGGTTTTTTTCCCACTCACTCGGTGTGTATTCCTACGATTGTAAGTCTTGTTCCATTTTACTAACCGAGGTCAGAGAGGGAAACTACGCTCAGGTCAGGATTGCTGCCTTCGATGGACTTTTCATGTCTAAATGGTACACTCCTGCTATTATGCGGTATGTTCTGGCGGTAATGGCGAACGATCCATCGCGAGTTGTCCGGCGCCATGTGGCTCGATGCGCATGCCAAAGTTTGGCCCTCCTGGTCTCAATGGGCGAGATGAAGAATGCACTGAAAGACTCGGAATCCTTGCTCATTGAAGAAGATGGTTCTATTCCTCCCCAAGCCAAAGAAGTCAAGAAGAGCGACGTGGACCTTATGATCAAAGTCCTGCGCAAAGACCGCGAGATTGGAAAGAACGAGGTATTGCGCGAATTTTTGATGCCGATTGCACTGTACGTGCTTTCATGTCCCTTGCGCTGCTAGCGCCACTGACTTGAGCACGAACACTCCAAGTGCTCCTGATGTTGACCAAGAAGTTCGATGGGGCGTTATCAAGCTTGTGGATATTGTTCTTAGAGGTGTCGAAGAAACGCCTCCCAAAGTAATCATTCACCTTCCACCAACGCCTGTGGTAGAGCAAGCGCCCCAGCTTCCTCCAGTCCGCGTTCCTCCCAAAGCACAGCGACCTATCAAGACTGGCGGTCCACCTCAGCGTCCTCATGCTGCATCGGCAGCTCCTGCCCCTCCGAAGCTCAAGATCATGCCCAGTGCAACCCATGTTTCCACGTCATCTGCCACTACCCCCACTGCCGTTGCGCGTCCCGGTGTTATGGCGCCACCTCCCGTGCCAACAAAAGCCAAGCCGCAGCCAAAGGCGAAGCTTACGGGAGCTGTCAAGTTGCCTCATGTTCCCAAAGCACAAGCGGGAGGAATGAGCATGAACGACTTGCGCGCTTGTCGTAATGCGCTTAAGAAGTTGAAACTGCATAAGAATGCCACGATTTTTATGCAGCCAGTCGATCCCGTGCGGGACCATGCACCAAAGTACGTATCTCCATTTTCGTTGTTACACGGAAACACGGGTTCTTGTCAGCTACTATGAAGTGATCAAAAACCCAATGGACTTGAGCACGATGGGGGCTAAACTGGAGGAAGGCCATTACAAGGACCGTTTTACGTTCGAGACCGATTTCCGCCTCATGATCGCAAATGCAAAGCAATACAACGTTGCTGGTAGTTATGCACACAGCGAAGCCATCGTCCTTGAGACCTTCTTCGAGAAATGTGAGTGGTTCGACTTTCAGGATGTGCCTGCCGCTAAGTAATACGGGGGTACCAGTGTGGAATCGCATCAACAAGACACTTGAGGCCGCCAATAAGGTTGCAGCACCTTCCCGCAAAGAACTGCCGTCTATAGTAGTGAAACCGCTGCCTCAAAAGCCCCCTGCACAATCTACGCGAGTCTCAACGCCCGTGACTGGTGAACGACCGGCACCCCGACCGATTATCAAGCTCAGGGTCGGCGGCGCCGCCCAAGCCAAGCCTACAGAGAAACCCGCTGAAAAGCCAGCTGAAAAGCCGGTTGAAAAGCCGGTAGAGAAATCAACGGAGGTTTCCAAGGCGTCCGCATTTAAGGCTCGCAAACCGAAGATTCCGGACGAGGCTCCACCACCGTACGTTGACGATGGCTCGCACGACCTGCTTCAGGAGGTTATTGCGATCGAACGGGAAAAGGATGAAGAGAAGCGTCAACGCAAGATGGCAGAGCTGAATAGAGAATCACCCCCGACTAAAGCGTCGGGCAGTGGCCCCCCCGGCAAGCGTCGAAAACCAAACATGGAAGGCGACGAGGACGAGATTTTGACGTTTGCTGCACCTATCTCGAGAAAAGACAAGGCAGGAGTGCCCCCCAATGGCACGAGTACGCCGGCCGCCGAGCGATCCCCTGCATGCATGCCAAAGACAGCTCCTGGACCACCCCCCAAGCCGAAGAAGAAGGGCTCCGAACCTGTGCCGACGGGTGGACCAGCTGCGGAGGCACCACGCATCTCTGCCAAAGGGAAAGAACGAGAAGTCGCTAGTGCTCAGCCGACGCCTTCAAAGCCTCGGACTACATCGTCTGCCACACCTGTAAACGAGAGGAAATGTAGAGATGTGCTGAGGACGATCTCGAAACTTGCCGAGTATCCCATCTTTGCGCAACCAGTGGACCCGATAAGGGATGGCTGTCCGACGTGAGCTGAACTGGCCGGAACGTTGGATAGTACTGATCCATCTCTAGTTACTACGAAGAGATCGCCGACCCGATGGACTTTGGCACTATGGGTCAAAAGCTGACAGAAGGCAAGTATGCAACGATGGAAGAATTTGCAAAGGACGCGGACCTGGTCTTTAGCAACTGCCGCAAGTTCAATCCTCCTACTACATACCCTGTAGATTGTGCGGACACGGTGGAGAGGGCGTTCAAGAAAGAATGGACCAAGGCTCTAGAGAAGAAGCTACCGTGGGCAGAAAAGCGGAGTTTACAAGGGCTGATGACGACGTTGGCAAAGGAAGACATGTGAGCGCACCGGCACATTTTGCAAGCGTGACGCGTGCCATGGCTGACCGCTGCCCTGTCTAGTTCTTTCGTCTTTCGGGAGCCGGTTGACCCCGTGCTCTTGGGTATCCCAACGTATTTCCAAGTCATTCCGAAGAAGGACGCGAGAGATCTTCGAACGATCCGCACGAAGCTGGATAACGACAAGTACGAATCGATAGAGGCCTTCGAGGCTGACATGGACCTCATGGTCCGCAACGCAATCACGTTTAACGGTGCTGACTCTGAGGTCGGCAAGCTCGCATCCGCGGTCGAGGACAGGATCAAGGACATGCTAAGTAACATCAAGAGTGGAGGAGGGACCAAGAAGCGCAAGGAAGGGGAAGTCAAGCCTGCGCCGCAGCCCACGAAGAAGGCCAAACTTTCCTGACACAACTACATTATAATAATCCACTTTGTATTTACTGCTCTGCTGCTTTGCTGTGTTATTTGCTCTCACCGTGGAGAACATATACTTTTGGTTCCGTCGTCCAGCTTTGACATACATATGGCACAGTCACACGCGCGCACCGCGCACGAACTCAGCGACTTGGAGATTGATCCAATATGGGCCACGAGTCGGACGGCGCGTCAGATTTATGCCCTCGGGCAAGTCGAGCGGGTCTGCTGATCCGTCCTGCTGGCCCACCAGCTTCGCTGACGGTCTGAGACGCGCCCCCCCAGGACATTGGACGGCTACTCTCCCTCGCCGCCTCGTCCGTCTCGCTGCTCACGCTGCCACAGACGGACGGCCCCGACGACAACCTTCCCCAAGGTGAGGAACGCTCCGAGCAGTTCGTGCTCGAGGTGAGCGAGTACTTTGAGCGGCTGGACGTGCGTTTTTCTCACTTGCTCTGTCGTGCGTCCCGCTCACGCTTTTTTTCCCTTTCCCTTTCCCTTTCGCTCGCTAGTCTATCCAAGTCGCCATCCGCTCGTCGCTCGCGCACATCCGGCAGTCTCGCATCGCGCCCTCCGCGATCAACGCGCCACCCCCGGGGTTCGTGCCCCCATCGCTCGGCGTGACCATCCCCACGGGCGGTTCAGGGACACGGGAAGTCAGTATGGGGCTACAGGAGGAGAGGGTGGCCCGGGACGCATGGGTGGGCATCCTAAACGCCCTCACGCGCCTCAAGGCCGCGCGGGAAGCTGAGGAACGCGGGGAGCACGAATGACTGGCAGCGTCGTGGCGTACATACGGCACACACGGACATGAATGCGAAATTGCAATCGGGGGGCGGTAAAGGACAAAAGAAAAAAAAAGAGGCACTGATGATACCACCGCGAAAATGAAAAAGAGAAGGCGGCCTCGGGTGCAGAAGTTTCTGATATGGAACTGGCCAGACGCTGAGATGGCCAGGGTAAGATCCGAACTGTTCGTCGACAGTGCGGGCGTAGAATCCCAAGACGACTTCTCAGGGTGCGCCGCCGGTTAGCGCCAACGCCCTAACCATGAATTAAAGTTTGCTCCCTCCTCAGTCTGGATTGGATGCTTACGCAGACGCTTCTTTGAGTGTGTTCTCAGCCTCGAGGAGCTCCTTGTCTTCGGTGAACTCAGGCCGCGACTGGACGGAATTCTGCGTGTTCCCAAGACACAGATAGGAGCCATGTTAACGTCACGCTAACGATGGAAGGACGTACGACGAGCGTCTTGAGTTCTTGGACCACCCTTTCGAGGCGACCACCGCTGTCCTGAATCATTCTCTGCGACTCTTCGAATATCCTCTTCTATGAAATAGGCGTCCGGTGGAATTGGGAAGAGTGTCGCCGAAGACGACAATGTGCGTCGAGTTAGCGCACCCTCATTTCCGCGCTGTGCACACACGCCCGCACGGCACGCGGCAGCAGCCGCAGTGGGTGGTGGCAAGGTTGAGATACGCACAGCATTTTTAATGGACCACTCTTCGCCGTTCTCCGCAACGATTCGGTCAAGATTTCGTCGATGTTCTTCTGCTTCGTTCCTGTACAGTTTGTGTTCCTTGAGCAGCCTGTTTCATCGATAAAGAATGTGAGGACGGTCAGAGTTCACGAGCACATGGACACGGCGGAAATTTTCGCGCACCGCCTGGTCGCACCAACCTTGATTTTCAGTTGGCGCTGGACAGCCAGCGTATCTGAGTCCGCTGCATCGGGCGGTGACATTGTCGTGCTGAGCGGCGGTATCGATGGCGGAAGAGAGACAGATCAAACTTAAGGCTCTGATGGAGGCGATGGTCGTTTCATACCATTTTAGGTTATAACAGCAGCAGTGCTACATCGTAGACGCAGTACAGCTCGGTGCATGTCAGGAAGCAAGACAAATACACAACTTAAGCAGTGGAATAAAACGACTAACGGGCGTGCAAACAAAGTGAAAGGCGGATAACGATGGTACCAGACGAGTAGCAGAGCGAGAGCAAGTAGTATGTATGTGCGGCACGCGGAAAGGGACGGACCATCGCGTCAGGAGTGATGAGGTCGAAGTAGGTAGCGATCAGTTGCCTGCAAGCAGGCAGAATACAACCCAGTGCGAACGTCAACAGTCTGCTCGGGGCACTCCAGCGCATCCACCGTACAGTCGACTAGCGAAAGGACGAGGGGCGAGCGCAACAAGAGCAAGACCTTGAAGTGACCAAGTGGGAGTTCCGCGTCCTTGACAATCTTTCATCAACAGCTCCTCCGCGAATGCCGACCAAGGATACCACACCCTACTCTCATACAATAAGAGCGATGTGGGGGCACGATGTGCGGACATTGACGTCTCCACCGCTACTCGCTGCAGGGTCTGGACAGAAAGAGGGAGGGCATCGTGAAGCAAACGGTGATCAATCGCCTGCTTCGTGACATGCGTATAAATCAGGACGTAATAAAAAATGCGTGTTGCGGTCCCGACCAGGTACGACAAACAAAGCCAACCAAGGGAATGCGAAGACGGGAAGGATGTTGCCTGTGTATCGGCTCGCACGAGGCACGTAACCCCAATTAAGGGGTCGTTCGCCTACAAGTGCGCGTGGACTGAATAGGACTTGGGACGAGAAGGAGACAGAGGACGAAAGTGAAAGCAAGATGAACACGCGGGCACGAGGCGAGCAAGCGCCTCGAATGTGCCGCGGTCTCGCGTCGGTGTCTTGTCGCAAAATCTTCCGTCGACCGGGTCCAGGTGGTCCAACGCTCATCGAAGTCTGCAGCTCCAATGGGGGGACATGTCGGTCAAGAGCCAACCATGCGCTAACCGTCAACCAGGACTGTCAAGAGCAGCGCGGCGCAGCCGGTTGGTCTGTGAAGCAAGGATACAGGGGTGGGGGGGTAGTCGATCCGGGGGACACGCTGGGAAGTGAGGGGTCGTAAAACAATGCAAATAAAAAACGTGCGATGCTAAGTGTCCGTTGTAATGATGCGACCTGCAAACCAGGCAGGTATTCCAGTCATGCGAGTCATCTCTGCAATAATAGTCCATGAAAGATAATGTAACCGCAACGCGGGGCATTTTTGAGGTCCGGGGATGGCGAGATCAACAATCAAAAGCTTGACTGCGATTGCTGCGACACCGCGGCGACGGCAGCGGCAGCGGCAGCATGCCTTTGCTCGGCGGTGCCAAGCATCAACGCCTCATTGACGCTGGAGGGGGGCGTGAGGCGATGACATGGATGTAAAGTGGGGTAACACGCACGTGCGGAGTCGCTGGACCTCATTTTCAGCCTGTTGCAGCCTCGTCTGAAGTTGTTGTGCGGTCATCTCGAGGTACTTGACGTGAGTGGTGGCGCGATCGAGAAGGGAAACTTTGCTCGACTTCTGGTTGGAGACGGGCAAGGCATCCTTGAGTCGGCGGTAGCCGTCGCGGAGTTCGTCGCGACGTCTCTGCTCGGATTCGATGCGCTGACGGCGGATAGTCTCGCGGCGAACATCAGTCGAGTTTCCAGTAGTGATCGTGGGCTGGAAATCGTCATCGTCCTCGTCGGAATCATCGTTGCGCGCCTTCCGTCGCGGAGCCTTTGCCGCGGCACGGGTAGTGGGAGCAGCGATGGGGTTGAAGCGATGAGAACGGGGAACAGAAGCGTATGGGACGCTGTGGACCGACGAGGGGGAGTGGGTGCCACTGCCGCGGCTGCGCCTGCCAGAGGTGAGGCCATCGGAGGAGAGTTCACCGCCGGAGAGGTTGTAGACGGCAGGGGGGGAGATGCCGTTGTCGGGTGGGGTGTAGGGGCGACCGGGGGAGGCGGTGGTGTAGTTGGCAGATGGGGTGTAGGAGTACTCTCCGATGGTGTTGGTCAAGTTGAGGGAGTTGAAGTCGAGACGAGGAGACGAAGAAGAAGGACCTGGCACTGGAGAGGAGGTGAGCGACGCAAGGGGAAAGAGGATCGAACACACAAGCCATGGAGGAAACGCCGTAAGGAGACTGCGGGTACTGGAGGTATTCAAGGTTGGAGAGAGGGTCGTAAGCGAAGGGGCCGTCCATGAAGGTAGGGCTGCGGGGCTGCTCGAGAAGGGTGGAATCCATGGCAAGGGGATGCAGAGAGGAAGGGGAACAAAGAGGACTGGAATACGAGGGGACCTGATATAGCGATGAGGACAAGAATCGACCAGAGAGTTGTCAGGGACTTACGTGAAAACAACAAAGAGCCGGCGTTGTCGTCCCAGGCGCACAATGGGAGACACAAGCGAGAAGAAGAAGAGGAAAGAAAAGAAAAAGAAAAGAAAAGGCGGAGGGGAGGGTCGGTCGGGGAAGGTGTCAAGAGAAGGGATGAGGAGCGTCCGCATCTGATCCCGCCTAAATATCGCCCGCAAGGAAAACGGAGTGGCCCGATATGGAGATGTGTTCGCACGGAGACATAAACGGGAATCCGGCCTCGTGTGCCGGGATTTGTAGGCCCTGCAATGCAATGATTGGGTAATATTCCCATCTGGAATTCCGAAAGCGGTATGGAGAGACCGAAAGAGTGGGCCGCACACCCCGGTGCCCTGTTCGCCTGCCAATTTATCTCCGCACCGCTATTCCGCTTGCACGCGTTTGTTTTTTTTTTTTTCTCCCGCGGCTCCGGATTTGCTGAGCAACAAGATCCGGCTTGGCCGAAGCTTGCCGCCCGACTCGCCAATGGGACCGGCTCGCCTGCTCCATTCCCAGCGACACGCGTCCCCCTCTTCCGCAACGTTTTCTTCATCTCGCACCGCATCCATACCACCGATCGTCCACACGCCATCTTATCACAACCTCGACCCACCCCGCAGCTCGTCCGATGGTCCTAGTGCGACGGCGACATCATTGCCTGCCGTCACCACTGAGGTCATATGCAGATCGCTCTAGATTTCACATTCCTCCCAATGCACCATTCCCACTGCACCGCTCAGTGGGCTCGTCGCTCGCTGTCCCCCCCATCAGATGGCAGTGACGTGACGCCCACCGACGTAATTAGACTTTAGGCAAGGCCCCCATTCCATTTTCTCCTCTCTGGGCATTCCGCACCCCTCGCAGTCCCGACCGTCTCCAGACCTCGCCTTCATTCCCCGCGGCGTTCACTTCCGCCCCCATCGAAGAAGCATCCCCTCGCACTTTGTCCCTCTTCTAGCTGTTCCGCTGACGCCACCATGCCGGTTGTCCCGACCTCCCTGCCCGTTGCGCTTGGGAAACGTTGCACGCCGTAAAGAAGGCGCATCAGCTGCGTGGCCTGCTCCCTTTGGGTTAGTTTCAGCATACCCCAAGATGGACTTAGCGAAACAGGCCACACGCACTTTTTCTTTCCCCCCCCAGACCAGGAAACTTCTCCTAGAACGGTCGCTGGACTAGGCGTACGTGAAGAGTAGGTGGGCTAGGGAATGTTCGGTGATGCCAGCGACGTCGCTAGGCTTCCCTTCCATTTCAGAAGCGGATCCAAAATGAACGAGATGAAAGGGCATCGCACGTCCCTTGATCGCATGCCAGCCTATATGCGCTGTTTGAACGCAGGTTTTGGATGTCCAGTTTAGGACCGCTTGCCGGATTGCTGTACAGGGACCTGGCTTGTCAGCCGGAAGAAAAAGAAAAAACATAACAGGGCTGGTCTGGTACCCTCCAAGATTTTCTGCGGAAGGGACCGCTGATCACATCTTTCTGATTCGATTTCGTCCCGCAGCAGTTAGTATCTCGACTGGGTCACCCGACTGAACCCTTCCCACTGATTGCAATATCCGCCGACTCAAATGACTCATTTGCCTCATGTCTCCTCAGCCGTAGATCCCTTTTGACCCTCCCCTCTATTCAAAAAATGGAAAGCCATGCCCTCCCTCCAATTTCATTTCCGCCCCGTCCCATCCCAGTTCTCCCCTTCTGGAAGGCATCCCACCGTTCCTCGATCCATCCTGGTTCTCCCTACGGCTGCACAGCTCGTCCTCCTCGACGATGCCCTTGTACCCATCGATCGGCACCGCAGCACCGATTCCAGCGTTCAAGCGTCGTTCTCAATAGAGCGCAAAGGCGTCTACGTTGTCCGCCACCACGGCCCATAACGATATTTACCCACACGGGCCAACGGGCGCGCCGATTCCGGTCACGTATTTGATGGAACCCCTGCGCCCTGCTCGCATGCCGCGTATCTGCATCCTTGAATCTTGGCCATTTGGCTTAAGCCTCGTGCTCTGGCGCCACTTGAGTCATCGTATCGTACCTTGCGCCCCCGTTACAATACACTCGATCCAGGGTGCCCTCACACTGTGGCTGTAGTACTTTGCGCGCAGCGGCGCGTAAGCCTCCGACCAGATGCGCCCCGCCGCCGCCATCAGAGAATTACCGCCTTCGCTCCGCGCCCTGAACACAATCAACCCATAATTGCATGATTATTATATTTGTCTTGGTTTGCACCTGTTGGGTTGCCTTCCATCATTCTAGCCCAGCCGCCCGACTGTGGCAGGCTCACCGCCCCGGTGCGCAGATTAGGATTGGGCCCGGCGTCCGGGTAACGCTGGTTGTGTGTGCGTGTGTATTTTTTTCTTCTCTTCTGTGCGCAGCAGGCGCGGCCATCTTGGTTCCCGAGTCACGCAACCTGCCTAGGGTCCGCGCCCTTATGATCTGCCCGCGGTTTTCGGGCACCCGTCTAACCTCTCTGAGAGCTTGCCTGGCTCAACGCACATCAAGGGTCCCTTCCTTTTTACCCTTGCCCCGGGCGGCCAGCGCCCTCCAGCAGATGTCATAGTCCCGACCTGGCTTATCGGCAGGGTGCCTCTGATTTTGAAAATGGAAGTGGATAAAATGCATGTATGTGGTCACTGTGAAATCAGAGAGTTCGATGTATCGAAACAGGTGCTAGATTGGTCCTTCGGGAGCAGTCCGTCACCACCCCTGCCGCGGCAAACCATTCTCTCCCGCCCACTGCTAGAGCGGGCACCCGGTGATACCTATTATAAGCTCCCCTCAGAAGAGCCAGGGGCAAAACAGTCTCTCCTTCCAAATACGTGACGGAGTGAGCAGCTGACCAACGAATTATGGCAAGGCTTGGCGAATGCCCCTCCTTGTTCGTTCCGTTGCGCGCGTTCGTGCAGTATTCGTCAAGAATCGGTTCGTTCGGTCGTTATGTCGTCCCCGCGGTCGTCACAAGGTGGACAAGGATGCGGTATCGCGTGAGGGTAACATGCGTGTGGATGGTATCGATATATGGATGGTTGGCCGCCGAGAAGGTCCAGTATGACTGAGTGATGGGAAAGTGTCAAAAAAAAAAAAAAGAGAGGGAGATGGGCATAAAGGGAAGCTGGTTGGGAAAAACGAGGCGGAAAAGATAAGGCCATCGATCAACGAGATCGCACGGCTGGTCGTAATCGCGCGCACTCGGACCGGTACAAGAGGATATGAATAGCTGGCCAGCAGCACCGGGACGAGGTGGTGGGGAAGACTAAGAGGGTGGGGAGGATTGAATGCGGTTTCGCGCACCGCGCTGTGCGACCGGCGCCACCAGCTTGACCGGTCTCGTCGGGAACAATTTGTCGCCTCTCCCTTGGTTTCGCCCAAAGCAGAAATACAAAAAATACAGAACGTGCAATGAGGCAAGATCGTTGAGAACCAATGAAAGCAAGGATGAAAAGGAGGGAGGGGGGCGTCCGTCAAGGCAGCGCGTTCGATTTGAGGGGTATTCAGTACCCTTCCGACGCGGCCGGGCTGCGAGAGTCCTCCCGCGGAGGTTCTTGTCCTTGCACGTGCGTGAGAGAGTGGCTCGGCATCCCTGGTTCCGGCGGAGGAGACAACGGCCTGTTGTCGACGCCGTGAACGTTATTAGAGGGTGACGGCGAGTTGGTAACACCAAGCGAAATCTTCTCGTTTACTGCTCGCAACCGCTGAACTTCCTGTTCCAGTACGAGAAGACGAGCCTGCATCTCTTGCGTGGACTTTTCGAGAAAGATGATGTGGTTTGTGGCTGATGAGAACGTCGGGTGAGAAAAGAGTGGCTGCGATCATCATGGGGGAGATCTACCTCGCTCGAGCAGCGAAACCTTGCTGCTCTTTTGGTTTGAAACAGGGAGGACGTCTTTCAATTTTGCATAGCCGTCGCGTAATTCGTCTCTGCGCCTCTGCTCAGCCTCGATCCTTTGCCGCCGGGTCGCTTCTTTGCGGGAGTGGGCCAGGTTCTCAACAAAGGTAGCACCCATGTCTTCGTCGTCGGAATCGTTCAGGGAGCGACCGCGACCACGTCTGCCAGAAGAACTTGTCGTCGGGGAAGGAGTAGGGTTGTAGCGTACGGATGTGCGATGTACTAGGCTAGCTCCTCTGGAAGATGAAGGGGAGCCAGTCCCGCTGCTGTTTCTGGAGTGGTGGTAGATGCCGTCCGCTGATGTGTCTGATCCTGAAATGGGAGGGGACAAGGGATCATACATGTGAGGGGAGGGCGGAGGGGGAGAGCCAGCAGGGAGGGCCATTGACACATGTTGTGGCGATGAGGTGTACACGGGTGGCGGATATTGATGGGTGGACATGAGGCTGAGATTATGGAACTGCAGGCTTTGATGGAGGTCTGGCGCGGAGAGATGGCCTGCATACAAAGTACACGAGCCCCATTATCAGATCAACATGAGGTCTAGGCGAGTAAAAAACGCGAGGAAGTGCACCCACGCGGATGAGTGGCAGGATGCTGAAGCGGATAAGGGTGCTGGTGCTGCATCTGGTGGTTGTAGGCGAGCGAGTAAGAGGTATCGTGCTCGGCAGGATAATAGCCATAAGGACCCGTCTGGGGGATGCTTGCGCTGTGATCATCGGGGATATGCTGGTTGTGCTGCTGGTGCTGATCCATCGTCAGTGAGTCGTGGGTGGGTCGTGGACGAAATGAAAATGGGCAGCTCTGGGATCGTGCAGACAAGAGCGAGAAGGAAAGAAGGAGAAGCGAAGAAACAAGGATGGCACGGTCGCCAAGGTCGTGATCCTCGCGCGCGTCGAGGACTAGAACCAAACCACAGCCAGTCCCCAGCCCACTTCTCACGCACTACCGCGATCCTACCTGGCCTCGAGGGTGCCCTCGTGTGTTCAATCCAGCTAGATCCGACTTATCGATGCCAGATTTCCCGCTCAGGTCTGCTCTGGGACCGCCAGCACCACCGCCCAGGGCGACTGTGCGGCGAATGTCCCTTCGGGATGCGCCAAGGATCACGTGACTTCTACTACCGACTCGACTTTCCTCCGTCCGCGTCGTCGAGCTCGGCCAGTCGATGACCACTCCCGCCCCGGCTCCTCGAGGTGCGTCCCCCGCTCCCCCTCGCCCGTCTCCCAGCCCGACCCAGCCCACCCAGGATCACGGCTCGTCTTCTGGGTCAGCACTGCACCGTCTTTTCGCTCCAATGGCATCACAGCGAGTCTCTGCTGGCTCCGCGTCGTCCCAGAGTCCTGGTCCCAGACCGGGGTGGGCGCCTCCCCGCGCCCCTCTCTCCCCCCGTCGTCTCGCAAAGCTCGCCAACGCTCTTGGTGTATCCACCCCGCTGCCCGCGATATCGACCCTGTCCGCTTCGTTTATCTCTTCCTCCCAATCTCATTTACGCAATTCGCCATCGCCGTCAGACGCTGACACCCCTTTTCGCGCGACGACACCATCAACCACGGCTGCCCTCGGCTTGCCTTCCCCGGCCCAGTCCAAGTACCTCTTACACGTAATACCTCCAGTCCATCTCCCTCATGGTGCCGGAGACTCCGATACCGTCGAGCTTGCCCCTCCTCCACCGAATGCCTCCGGATACCATACCCAGTTCCGCCGTGGAACCCTCGTGGCACTCCAGTCCACTCTCCAAGCACAGTTGCTCGTCATCGCGAGGGAATACGCTTTACCCAGCACGATCGGTGTCGTTCTTTACCTCGTGGCCGCCTCTCCTCAGAGCAGGCAGAACAGCCCTGTCCCTTTTGCTTCTCCCTCCCGCGACACCGGCGCAGGTGAGCCAGGTCCAAGGCTCTCGGAGGACATGTGGAAACACATATGGGCCAGAGTGCTTCGCGTGGAACGAGATGAGGTCATCGCCTTATCTCGAAGTGCAACCCCAAACCCTTTCGTCCTGGGCCTGACAGTCGAACCCAACGGTCCGTCTCAGTCCCTACGTCCGTTGGTCACTCCCGCGCGGATCGAGGCGCCGCGTCCCATTGCGTATCCCATTACCCCTTCCACCTCAACCGGGTCATTTGCCTCAGACAGCCGGTTCCATGAAAAGTCCGCGGGTGCCTCGTCACATTCAGAGCCAAACACGCCCGATACCTCTCGTTCGTCAGACCATGGCCCTACCGACATCGAACTACCCGGTTTAAACTCCCATTCGATCATACCGATCCTTGCCAAGGTAGAATTCGATATAGACAGACGAAAAGCTACTTGGTACGAGCCTTGGATACGCAGCCGACGTATGAAAAGGGCCGAGAGTCGTTCCAGCCATCGATCTGATTCTCGGTCACGTACTCTGGACTCGAACAGCTCAGCGGATGAGAGATGGGCACCGCATGACCTCAAACTGGTACACAGAATGCAGAAACCACCATTTTTGCGCCCTCAGCACGATTTCGATGATGGGGAACAACTTGAGAATGGGGAATATGCCAGACTCTCCGAGTCTCCCGACGCCGGTGCCGCTGCACACATGGCTTCTATGGAATGTGATCCGCTTGGGGATGTGTTTGGCACCGACTCCGAAACATGGACGGGAATTCACGCCGAATCTGAAAGCGTGAGACGAAAGGTCGACAACCCCAACGTGGTAGAGCTCGCATTGGATGCGGCGACACTCATCACCCCTTCCGAACAGAGACAAGAGGAAAATGATCGTGCGGATGATGCCGACGACGTTCGAAACATAATGCAACGAATGTCCCGCCCTCCTCTCAGTGTATCAATACCTAATCCCATAGGGTCAAAGCGGAAGTCGTCACCTCACACGGTCATCGCAGAGCAACCTATCCCCCTGCCTTTGGTCCTTGGACTCGAACCAGCACCGACGAACATGATAGATAGCATGACAGACAGGCCAGACTTCGACGACAAAGACGGTTTATCTTTTGAATTGGAGCAGGAATATCAACGAACACGGAGCGCTGGGGAAGAGAAACGAGTGGGTACTGTGTTTGAAGACCTGGACCTTGGGCTGGATCTAGGAGATGATGAGGAGGTTGGGTACTCGTTTCTCCCCTTGGCCCCCTGGACTGACCGTTATTGTAGTATGATGAGAACGACCCGAACGACCGACGACGAAG
>JBBPKP010000003.1:13843-26887 GCA_038089335.1 Boletellus aff. obscurococcineus | reverse complement strand
TTGGCAACGTGAGTCGTTTCGTGTGGGGTCAGCGTGTTTGGATGCTGATTACAACCCAGACTGGGGCTTGACAGCATCACGTTGACGATGGTGTGTTACAATCTTTGGAAGCGCTTCAAAGAGTCGGAGGCGGCCTACCCATCGCCACTGATTCGTTACCTTGTGTGGGATGGTGAGCGTATGCTTGATTGGTTCCCGAGAGCGGATGTTGACGAATGAGTTAGCCGCCTTGTTTTACGCTGTGGGGCTTTTTTCATTCTCACCCTTCATAGGAGGCGTAAACTCACGATCACGCAGGCGAGCATGTTCAATAATATTTTTTCTATCATATGCTGGTGAGACCCTCGCGTTCACATTTGGTCGTTCACTCAACCTTGTCAGGACTGTACTCCGACGAGTGAGGGCTCCATTCTAACGAATGATATTTGGTCTCACTACATATATGACAAATAGGATCCGAGAAGCTTTCTCCAATTAGCGTGTGTAGAACACAACGTTTCCACGTATGTCTAACATGAACGCCCCATCTGTCGACAGAGTATCGATCCCGTTGCTGTCGGTGGTTGGACAACGCCTGATCCTCAACCTTCGCGGATACCAAGCACACAGTTTCTCGACACGCGACCTAAGTCGGGAGGTAGCCAGACAGATGGCGGCATTTGACAACGACGACGACGACCCTTGGCTGGACCTGGATGTGGCAGATACAAAGCCGGAACGAGGCCACCCGCCGGACGAGAGTGGGGACAGCCATTGCACCACGCGTCATCCGAGGACGGGAAGCATGGAATCTGGAGTCTGCATAGCAGAGGTGCGGCGTAGTCACGATTCGCCAAGGACGGTCGATATTGTATAATCTATATACCCGGGAACCACTTAAAATGAGGTTTTATTTTCGATGATTATCTTAGTTTTTCGTCAAGCATTCTCGTGGATTGCTGGAGAGCCAGGGCCCCCCTCCCCACGACTTCGTGATGTCTAGCCATCCTAGCCTGAGGTTCATATGCGGTGCTCTCGTCCACTTCATCAGTTGAATCTGGGCTCCAAATTAATAATGCAAGATGTGAGCGGGCGTAGGGAAACTTGTAACGCTTGTTTGTTCAAAGCCAGTACCGTAGATCGCCCGACATATCAATGTACTTCTGTGGTTCTCTCGCGGAATGGCATATCTCAGAAACGACGATGATGGAGAGACACGCTGACGTGACCCTCGATACGAGGGGCCATTCACTCTCGTTTCTGGAAGCATGTTGCAAAATCGGCGGACTTCGCGTTGGAACTTGCCCAGCCACAAGTGCCTCGCGATCGATGTGCTCGATCCCGGACGACGAACCCAAAACGAGCATGTGTGTGCCATACGGCAGTTTCAGCCCAAGCAAGTCGGACAACCCCCTTTACCTCCACCCAGAGCATTGAGATAGTGTCTGGGGTTGCGATCATTCTGGTCCATCTCTGGGACGGTGGGAGGATAGATCCTGTCAAATTCAAAAGAAATCCTCCAAGATCACATTGAATGGTACAAACTGGATGGCGTGATGACAGAAGGGGCATCCACAATGAATTGAATGAGTCGAGGTCTCGCCTCAGCACGTACCGGTAGGGTCTCGCGCCTGATAAGTCATTGGGCCGGAGGTCGCACCTTGGCTAGGTCTCAAGGTTTTAACTTTAGTTGACAGGTTGTTTCAAAAGTGTCAGCCATGACCCAGGTGAACGATGTGGACATAACACTGTCTGTCGCGCATGTTTGCAAACATGATCCCGGAGGCGCCCAATTGGTGCGTACCTTGGTAGACTCACATTAGTCACGTGCGCGGGCGGAACGTGAAAAGAGTAACAACTAAAACACTGCCTGCGCCTGAATAGTTTTTTCTTTTTGTGCTCGTCAGAGAGTCTGTCAACGCGAGAGCATGCCGGTTTCAATTTGCTTCTTCCCGCTCCCGGTCTTTTATCTTCGCTTCGCACTCTGTCGCATGGTGCATGCTCCGACGTATGCGCGCATGCACACAATCATTACCCGCTCGCGATGCCACCTCGCGCAATGCCACAAAATGGGCAAGTTTTGTTTGCATACACGTACTGATTTGTAAGCTAGGTGAATGGAGCCGGCGACGAGAGAAATGACGATACAGCACTGGGGGCAAGTGAGGCAGAGACCTGACACGCGTGCAAGCCTGTCGTGCCACACGTTCATGGGAAAAGGTGCGATTTAAACAGCCCCCCACGACGGACGTTGGAGCAAGGACACGCTAGATTTTGATTGACATCCGAGTCCCGCCGCGGCAAAGAGCGTTGGCTGCACTGAAACGCCAAGTACTGTCGCTCGGTGGTTACCGGATTGGCTGAATAAAGTATTTCACCCATGACGACCGCGGCGAATCCTACCGTGTGGTACCATGGGTACTGATCGGTGTGGATGCCGCTGGGCCGCGGAGGCTTGAGACAGAACTTGCGGGCTTTGGTCCACTACACAGCTTCAAGTTGCAACGTTCGGACAAAGGCGACACATCATACGCTCGTCGCCAAAAACTTTTTTTTTTTGGCCCTAACTGTTAGCATTTCAATCCCTGTACCTTCGGGGCCGCGGACATTGCAGTCCCGATCAGTCCAATTGGACCACTTATCGGTGCGTAGCTTTCCCGTCCATCGATCGAGCGTGGTGCGGGTGCGCTTGGACGTAAGAGAGGAGAGGCGCGAGGTGGGTGCGTTCTCTACGTTTTCCGTTGGTGATTTATAAGACAGTCGGACGCGGACTCGAGACGGCCTGGCTGTCTTGAAGACAATGGTGGCCGTGCATTCGAGAACAGCCGAGGATCCTTGGCAGGGGGTTGCGAGGCTCGACGAATGACCGTTGCAGCGCTCTGCCAAGCGCGCTCGAACGTCCGACGGGAAGGGAAGACCCCCGAATCCCCCCCTCCACGCTTGCCGTTATTTTTGGTCCTTTCGCCGTCAATGCCGACGACGCAGCATTGAGCCGGCACGAGGTCCTCACCGGCGGCAAGCACAGCCATCGCGTCCCAGCAGTAGAAATAGGGAGTATAGGGTACCTCAAGGTAGCCACCAGCTGTACGCCTCCGAGGTTGTGTTTGCGATACATACGCGACGGACATGGTTATGTCCACATCGTTCACCTGGGTCATGGCTGACACTTTTGAAACAGCCTGTCAACTCGAGTTGAAACCTTGAGACCTAGCCAAGGTGCGACCTACGGCCCAATGACTCATCAGACGCGTGACACGACCAGTATGTACGTGCAGAAGCGGGACCTCGACTCATTCAATTCATTCTGGATGCCCTATCTGTCATCATGCCGTCGGGTTCGTGCCATTCAATATGGTCCTGAAGGGCTTCTTTTCCATTTGACAGAATCTATCCTAGTACCGTCCCAGAGACAAACCAGAATAGTCGCAACCCCAGACACTACCTCAATGGTGCTGTACCTCTGGGTGGATGTAAAGAGGGTCGTCTGACTTGCTTGGGCTGAAACTGCCGTATGGCACGCACACAGTATGTATAGATAATGCAAACTGGACAATGTTTCAGCCCCAAAATTCAATCGGAGCGCCTCTGGGTCAAAACTGCAGCCATGACAGAGGTGCCGCCCTGAGTGCTCGCCACTGTACTATTCTTCTCCTCTTCCTTTATAGATCCCAGCCCTCGGTACCCCGAATCATTTTCCCGCCCGTCATGTCCGCGGCGCTAGCAAGTTTCCTGCGCAACCTGCTCACTCGCAGGTGAGCGTCTATATTGTCTATCGTACTGTCTGCTTGACTCCTTCGGCGAAGGCTTTTAGCCTGTGCAGGAACCTCGCTACTTGTTTACGACTATCTTCTGACCCTCCCACTTGAGGTAGGTTTTGTGCGACGGCTGCCGAATAGCTTGCTTGAAATGCTCGACCACAGGTAATGCACATCTGGAGTCAGCCCTGGACACTCGTCAAATCCCTCTTCCTGATCAACCGGTATGGCAATCTGATAGGACAGACCGTCATCTTGGTAGAAGAAATCGGACACCTGAACCACGACTCACGACGTGTACGTCCCCCTGTTTTTATCCCTCGTCTGTCAAACTCAGTCGTGTGTTAGTTTTGTACAGCTTTTGCAATGTACGTCGCGGTTTTCGCCGTCTTTTCGGGAGAATCAATCAGACGTGAGTTCACCAGGTCAGACAATACCCATTTTGTTTTGATTGGTTTGGCACAGTTTTCGTTGTCATGCGTGCTTGCGCAATCGCCGGATACAAGCGCAGACTCGCCATCTTTGTGAATACGTTATACGTTCTTTATTCCACAGTGGTTCTTGCCGTCATTATCCTCCTGCTAGTGCTGCCGCTAGATCATTGTGAGTCCGGACCCTGCGACATTTTTTTCCCTGACCACTTCAATCCTGTAGCGGCCATCATATTCGAGAACCTGAAAGAAGCCGATTTATGCTATGGGCCCACCCCTAGTACGTCTCCCGTACCTTTTTGCTTCCCCGTTCCTTGATCTCATCTCGAGACCTTTCCAGCCATTCCTGTAAGTGTCTTTTCTTCTTCAAAGCTTACCGAAGCGACTGCAACACGAGTTCCTTTAGTGGATGGTCTGGTTTGTACCGTGCGTAGACCGTTGTGCGCACGTGACAGGGGCCACCCATCGCTCACTCCTGGTGTAGGCTTTCCCTCGACAGCATCACGCTGGTGTTTGTGTGGTATGAGCTCCATCGATTCATCAGGAGTTTCAAAGACTTCCCTCCCTCGCGACTCATCCGTCTGCTCATGCGGGATGGTAAGTAAGCATTTGCGCGTCGCACCCTTCAGAGCTGAACAACCTTTATTCTTGCTCTCTTTCCCTGTGCAGCGCTACTGTTTTACTTTGTAAGCCTATTCCCGATTCTGACTGATATTTTTTTTCTGGTGCGACGATCCTGACGCACACGCGTATATGCACGACAGGCAGCGTTGTTCAACGACGTGATGTGCATGATGTGTTGGTGCGTGTGTCTTTTTTTGGATTCATCGCGTCTTCACCCTCCCTGGCGCATCCCGGTCCGCGCTCGTGATTCAGGACGTATTTTGGCCAGGTAAGCGCTAGACCCCGGTTTGATTTACTGCGCTTGCTCGGCGGGTCGCATACTGAGGCCAACGCGTCAGGATCCGAGGAATTTCATACAGGTACTGTGAGCCCCGTCTTCCGTTCGCTCGCTGGCGCCAGACGCTAAAAATCCACGCGACAAGGATCACGTACCCGTTTCTGTCCGTCATCGGCCAAAGGCTCGTGCTCAACCTGCGCGCGCACCACCACCACGACGTCACGTTCTGGATGTCGACGGGCGATCTCAGTCGGGAGGTGAACAGGCAGATTGCGGCGCTGGGACTGGGAGGCGGCGACGACGACGACGAGGTGGGACGGGGTGGGACGGGGTGGTCTGAGAGTGGTAGCAGTGGCGGCGGTACGGACGGCGTGGAGATGGGTGCGGTCTCGAGCCCGCGGCGCGTGACGATGGGGGTGGAGGTGGGGAGATGACGTGCGCGTTCTTTTTTCTTTCTTCTTTTCCTCCGCTGAACACTGTAATCTTGTACGAGTTTCCTCTGTCGACTTGAAGCCCGGCTTGATATGACCTTGGGTCCATGAACCTAGGGTAACGCGCGTGCTCGGTGGCGGCAACGTAAAACGGCCCCGATATACTGGCACGGCACAACAGCCGGAAATGATTGAGAGATTCAGGATGTCGATGTCTGGTGTGCATGCGGTGCGGCGTGACTGTCCGCTTTGTACTATGATCGCTTTTCAAAGTTTCAGGCTCGGGACAGGTGTTCGTCATTTGCGTGTAGCATCCTCGTACGCGCCTACTACGATGTCAGCCTGGCACTGCCCAGCAGTTATTTAGGGCCGTGGACCAAGTCCGCACGAGGCACAAGCCTGGGCCAACTCATCATCGTGGCAGACAAAGAGAGATGACCAATCCAAATATACACCCACTAGTGAATGTACAATAAAACACATTTTATCCGCCCGCGTCTGGGTATCAAAGGTCTCATCATCCCGCGGGAACTGTGAGCGCCGCCGCACCACCACCCTCTTCCGCAGCGACCTGCACGCCCTCCATCGCGCCTGGCCCTAGTTCTGGTTCTGGCTTTGCACCCGCTGGAGCTGGCACTGACGCCGGAGCCGGATCAGATTCCATCACCACGGTGCCATTGATACCCGGATCGGCGCCTAACCCCTCCACGTCTGTTTCCATCGCATCCGCTTCAGCAGCCATATCCGCCTCCGTTTCCATCTCCGCGATCGCTCGTCTACAAAAAGAGGAGCAAGGGAGGGGATCAATCAGCGAAAAGCAAGGGAAAAGTATCAAAACACGAGGTCACGCACGCATACGCATCTCGGCAGTCTTTCCGGATGCTCGCCGTCTTCCACCGCTGCCGACGGGACGTCGGCGCAAGTAGCTCAGCGTCCAACGCTAGTGACACAAAGGGTCAGCACGACCGGGCGTATCCGGAACCCAGAAACGCCGGATGCATCCACTCACCATCGTCTTCGCCGAGGAGCAAGAGTCGACTGGTACCAACCCATTGCCTGTTCCGAGTGCAGCGCTGAGCTTGGATCGTCACTGGTGGGATGATGCGCACCATTGAGACGCCTTGTCAAAGAATTGGATCAAGTGCAGAGGACCATCGCCCCTTCGACGTGCCACGTCACGCTGTTTCTTCACCGCAGGAGGGATGCGTTCATCGTCAGGTTCATACACGACCGCCGGCCACCACGGGTAGGTGTCTGATTAAAGGTGTCAGCGCTTGCATCGCGTTGGGCATGGATCAGACGAACTTGCTTTAGCCCAGACTGAAGGAACGGATTCGATTAGCAGCTGGATTGACATAGCGAGAGAGCGCGCACCAAGCGTTCCGCCCTCCAATGTTTTGCCCTCTGGGAGCACAACTGCACCTGGCCCAGCGGGCTGTGAGATTGTAGATGGGCCTGCGACAGGCGGAGCTGGTGGGGAAACCTTCACAGGCTGCCGCTCCTTGCGAGGCGCCCCACCTCCACCTTCTTCTTCACTCTCAAGCTCACTAAGCGAGGACAAGTCGGACTCATGACCATTACCTTTGCCACGGGCGGGTGCCTGTGCAGCAGCGGCGGCAGCCATCCTTTCCGCCTTTCGGCGTGAAGCCTTCTCTCGGCGCGTGGCTGGCGTATCAAGCTCTTCGATAATAATCCTGCCACCCACCGCGATAATATTCGTGTATGCATCTCTTGGGATAGTAGCAATACGCGCTTCCAATTCTGACTGTGTCTCTTCTTCATGTACTTTTGGCGGCGGCACGGGTTCGGGCATGAGCTCGGGTTCAGGCTCGGGCTGCCGCTCCGGTTCAGGATTAGCTCGCATTTCAGACTCGGGAAGGGGCTCAGGGACAGGCTCTGGTTCGAGTGTGGGTTTGAGTGCGGGTTCGAGTGCAGGCATAGGTTCCGGTTGTTGGGCAGGCTCAGATCCAACTTGGTAGACAAGCTCGGGCTCGCGTTCGTGAGCAGCCTCAGTGGGAAGTTCGGGCACGGGTTCGGGGGCAGGGGTGGGAAGGGGCACAAAAGGTTCTGGTTCTGGTTGCTCAACATCCATCGGAACGTCTATTTCTGCCTTTTCATCTGCAGCCAGACCTGGCGGGAGAGCACTCTCCCGAGGGAGAACAGCCTCGGGTATAGTATGATTCTCGGACGCAGTCGTGCTGATCGTCGACAGCTTAGAGGCGCCGCGCTCCGCTGAAAGAGCTCATCAGTCAGTGAGAAGAGAGATGGGTGGAGAGTAGGGTACGCACACATCCGCATTCGCTTCTTCGGCGGAGGCAACGGCTGCCTCTCGGCAGCTTGCCTTCCGCCTCGTTTCTGCCCTGTGGGCAGGATCCAACCAGCGTCGAACATCTTGAACGAACCCTGGCTGTCAACGTCTTCCACCATCGGCGGGCCCTCTGGTGGGCCCTCTGACGGACGTGGTGTTCGCATCTTGATAGGCTTCCTCGTCGCTTCTGCACCGCCCGCTTCAACCACCTGTTCATCGGCGCCACCAGTTGCGACCTCTGCTTCGAAAGCAGCAGCAGCAGCGAGTGCGCGCCGTGTGCGAGGGGCGCGGAAACCAGGTGCAGCATCGAGCACACTGGGCTCGGTAACCTTGACAGCTTTCGCGCCCTTCTTCTTGCTTGGCTTCGGTTTTGGCGGTGGGGGAGGCGGAGGCGGTTTGATTTGTCCAAGCTCGTAACCAAATAGTGAACTGAGCGGGTCGGTCTCAAGAATGACGCTGATAATGTTTTGGATCGGTTCTTTAGAAACGAGGAGCCGTAGGACTTCCAGAGGCAGTTCAAAGTCACCGATAGGACCCTCAGCGCCGTCTGATTGTGGGTGTTGGTGTCTCAGCGGGGACAAGTCTTCAAGCATGGGGGGAACAGTGGCCTGCATTCGTTGGGCAGTCTTGTAAAAGGCTGTCCCGGACTTGTTGTAAAGAATCGCATTAGACAGCACGAGCTCGACATCACCCTGGAGTCGATTAAATTGCAGCTCGAACATATGGTCTCCGTAACACACCTTGAAAGTATCGAAGTCCCAGTATTCGTATCGATCTAATTTTGCATCGATAGTATCCCACGTCATGGGGTTCTTGACAACCTCGTAGTAGTCGGGCACTTCAGTTTTAGATACCGGATGCTTGAACAGACCGGTTCGGTCGAGTCTATCGGTACGTAAATGGCGGGCTCATATCAGCACTGTCCAACACTTACGCAAGAACCTTTTCGAAAGCGAGACGCATGGGTGCCAGATGAGGGAAGAGGGTGGCATCCAGCACCTTTTGTATGGCCTCAACTTGCACGAGCTTCCGGCTTTCTCGTTTGCGGGACAACAAGGCTAGCTCGTGAAGCGTCTCGAGATCCTTCCTGATGCGCTTTAGGTGCTGAACGCGACTCGGTTAAGCAGCGACAGTCCTTCAAGATAATGCATACCTCGAGTTTTAATGCCTTCTCTTCTTCGCTGAGCAGCTTGCCAACGTTCGAGGCGGTCCATGGCTCGAGATGCAGTCTCTTTAACAACGGTGCACCCCGTCTTGCCTCACGCTTCAAACTCCAATACTTACACACCAACTGGACGAATTCGGGTTTCTTGCGTACGTTGATCTTGGTGATGTAATTGATGATACGATCGACGATGATCTGGGGAACAAGAGGAGGTCCAGTCTTGTACGTCTTCGCATATGCCCTGGCAGATTTAGAAAGTTTGGAGCTTGGGCTAGAGGTGATATTGTCATGCGCAAGAGCTTTGAGGCGCGCTTCCGCTTGTTCTTTCTGCACACGTTCGTGAATGAGTCAGACTGAAGCCACTGGCGAATGTATCCATACTGGAAGATGCCTTTCGCAATAACAAGTCAGCGTGACAGGCTCAGAACCCTGCGTACTTTTCATCGGCATTAAAAGCTTCTCCTTCCTTGCACAGGTAGCATGGAATGCGAGGAAACACGACGTCTTGGTACACTGTATGCAGGCGCCTTCACGAACACCACATATCGAGCATTTCTGAAACACTCGTCAATCGATGGCTCCACCCGCGCATATAGCCAGTTGACTGGCTCACTAGCTTCCACCGTTGTTTTGGAATTTTGTCAGAGCCCGTGATGGGTTCCATAAACACTTCATTAGCCACTCTGGTCTCCGGAATCCATATTGCACACAACAAGTGAGCCCAGTCACCAAGGGTCGTCTGTTTGAACGCGCCGCCCTCATTGGGACAGAATATGCATGACTGAAGACGCCATGAGGACAGTTCAGAAGTCATCGAATGTGCGCACCACCGGATTCTCGGGAGACACGGTACATTTTCGACAGAGCCACTGTCCCTCAGGAATATAAGGAACACCGTAGCAGTCTTGAACTTTGAGGAGACTTGGTAGAGCGTAGAGCTGACATGCGTACCTTGATGTACGGCAAGATTACACCCATCGCAAAATACGATCGCGTTGCTATTCTCTCCCTCCGAGTCATCGCATATAGCACAGGTCGAGTCCTCCGAAGGCATGGCATAGTCTGACTTGGGGATGTTCTTGGTCTGCGCCCGGTAAGCAAGATACGCGATCCAAGTCGTGTACGGCGTGCAACGACGTACCAAGTCAAAATACTCCTTCTCTAAACGGTCCATGATGATCTCAAACGTCTCGTACGTGACGAGGTTTATCTGGTCCTTCTTGCGCTCGACGTTGATCGCGTCTAGCCATTCCTGGTCTGCACGCCAACCTCGTATGAGCGGACGAGCCTGTGCGGGACAAACAATACCAAGCAAACCCTGTTCGTCCATGTCATACTCGACCTGGATGGCGAGGTCCTTCTCCAGCGGCTCTGCTGGGCATCAAAAAAATGGCAAACGAAACGCGCAGGGCTACACGGACCAATGTACCGAATGTAATGGTCGGGCTTCTGGAACTCTGAAAAGTCATTGTCTTGTCCGGTGCGTTAGCGAGTGCAGCGACGGAACGGCGCCAGACACGCACATCCGTATGACCTGGCTTGTTGGTCGTGCACGCCAGCGAGGTGTGCAGAATCGTCGTCCTGGACCAACACGAAGGAGACCTTTGGAAGCGGAGGCTGATCTGCCGGCGACTTGAGTCCGCGGGTCATGTCGAATGGCCAGCAGTAGAGGGCATCAACACAGGGGGAGCGTCCGCCAATGCGATATTTGGCCCGCTGAGAGGTCTCAGAGGGTGACGGATACCATATTTGGAAATGCGTCTGTTGTCTCTTGTTTGTAAAGTGACGGAAATGGAAATTCCCCTCGTCCGTACCGCTGAAGCTAGCCCAGTGGCAGCGTCCGGAAGCCACACGCCATGTTGGTTTAAGAGCTTTGCAGTATCTGGGAGAACGTAGTTACAGCCACGCCCAGACTGAGTCGAGCCCGAGGGATGTCCCATAGAAAAACAGGGTAGGTGAACAGGGACAGAAGGGATTTATCATGACGTGTTCTGTCGATTGAAGCTGTTCCGACCCGAATCAGGGTGATGACATCGACGAGACCCATCAGTCCATTACTCATACATATACACCTGCCGTTCGCCACTATTACATATGATACTAAATCATCCAGCCCACAAGTCACCCTCGCGCACATGACTTCGGGACGTAACGCACTAGGGCGAATGACATCTAGTTCCCCACCCCCACGGGCATCGAAACGACCTGCGTTCCCACTCCCAATCAGTAAAGGAGTGCCGTCTAGAGCGACCTTTTCCCTAGGAAAAAAAGCCACGCGTGATTCACGACTCTACATCATGACGCTGCGGCGTTGCCAGCAGACGCCCTACACTCGAGTCCTCTATGATCGCACAGCGTCTTGGCAAAAGTCCGAAAATCTGCCTTCCCGGCGCGGCCAGGCTGGTGGAGAGGACAAGTTGCAGATATGAATGCTGTTGTACAGGAGAGAGCGCTATGTTGACTGACCTTCAAAGCATAGACAAATACGGTTTCCTTGGAACCGTTCCCCTCCGTGGTCACCTGCTCCATCAAAATGACACGCAGGATGTTTTCTGCAGCATCAAAGTGGCACCGCACGGCTGGGTGCAGACCAACGTTCATCGATACCTGTCCCAACGGATCACGGCGGAAGACTGCATGCGACAAACAGGTTGTTGCAAAATGTGCAGGCCAAATGCAATGTTAGAGTATCACGACAGATTCAACGATCGACGGTGGTGGGTTCGAGGCGCATGTGACTTACGTAGGCGGGTTCGAGGGCTGGTCTCGGTCTCGGTTCCCTGGAGGCTCTCGTTACTTGCTTCGTTCGGAGCGGACTTGTGAGTGAGAATTTTGACATGGCCGTACATCCCGTCCGTAAACTCATTGCGCCCGCGCTTAATGAAGAGCTTTACGCCCTTGAGCTCAGTCTCGACGCTTTCGTCTTCTTCGCCAGTCAAACCTGAGGGCAGAATTAAGTAACACGTACTACCAGACACTCGTTGCCCCGACAAGCCACTCACACGTGGAAGCTTTAACAAAGGGCTTCGCTTCACTGAAAATTTCGGGAGTGCCCTCGCCTTGATAGGGAACGGGTGGCTGAGTTGTCGCAGATGAGACTTGATTCGGCGATGGTCCAAGGACATTTGTAGAACTCGCTTCAGAGAACACGTCGGATTCGTTCTTGTTGTCACGCCTCCATGCGGGAGTAGTCTTGACAGAGCGAGCAGAGAGCGCAAACGGCGAAGCTCCTGAGGTGTTGGAGTAGGAAGCGAATGGTGAGCTGGAACCAGAGAATGCGGAAAAGGCATCGGTGCGTGTACTCTTGGCCGGCACGGGAGGCTCGGATGATGTGACCCGGGGTGGGGTCTGGGGTTCGTTCGGTGATGTGTTATCCTGAGGGGGTTGTGGAGTGGAGGAAGGCGCCCCTTCTACTCCCCTCTCGTCCGGCTGTGACGCTGTACTGGAATGCGGAAGCGGTGGTGGAGTGGACTGGAAGGGGGGGGCATCAGACACGAACTTGGATTCATGGAAGGTCAGCCCACCTCCCGGGTGGGTGTCACGTTCTGTGGAACACTGAGAAGGTCCCCTTGAGGAGGGGTGCCGATGTCCGGAATAGGCTCTTCAAGCTGTGGAAGCCCAGCAACCTGTTCATAGGAGGGTGGAGCGACAATGACTTGCCATTCCTGATCGAGGTGTGTCTCGATAAGCAAATGAACGCAAGAACGGGAGTGATGCAAACAGAGAGTAAACGACGTACGTCGTCGTCGTCTGGCTGGTGTTCCTCGGATGGTGGCGTCCTGTTTCTCTTCGTCGGCCGCGGTTGTGCTTCTGCATCGACGTCGTGGTGATCCGAGTCGTCGAGCTTGCGCTTGAGAGATCGCTCTTCAGATGAGGCGGCCTCGACATCGCTATCGGCCGCTCTGCGTCATTGCATTTGAGGGAGGCCGGCTGTCGGAGACTCACGGTTTGGAGGGAGCAAAGGAGGCGGCAGCACGTCGCGCGCAAGCGTAACTGAGAGTGGCAGCGACGGTAGCAATACCACAGAAGGCGAAGTGGAACTCGGAAATGGGCATGATGCGGGGACTGTGAGCG
>JBBPKP010000003.1:0-13743 GCA_038089335.1 Boletellus aff. obscurococcineus | reverse complement strand
GGAGATGGCGGTATTTATGGGCACCAGGGATATGCGGATGTGAAATGGGGGACGATAATCGTCGGGGAGGCTGGTAGGACGACAGGGTTGATCAGCGGGGTCTTATAAGGCGTGGGGGCGCAGATGCACGACCGAGGCCTCGAGGCATCCGCACGGTGATTACCACCCCTCTCAGGGGGGTCGACTTACCCTGGCGCACTGCGGGACACGTCCACGCCCAGCTCTCCTCATGCCGCTCCCCGACAAGCTTTCCCCGACCGTCGTGTCGAACTCTGCCTCTCTCCTTCGCATCATCGCCCTCGGCCTCATATCTGGCGCTGCCATCGCGTCGCGTCTCTTTGCCGTCATAAACTTTGAGAGCATCATCCACGAATTGTCCGTACTCTGTTCGTTTCCCTCGTCGCTGCTCACCGCCTCTCCTCCAGCGACCCATGGTTCAACTAGTATGTCCCTTCACCCGCCAACGCACCTCCATTCTGACTTGCCACAGCCGCGCAACCAGAGTTCTTGCCTCCAAGGGCTTCTACGTAAGGCCTTCCTGCTCCATCGCGCCGTATCCCTTATTCTCCTCCACAGGCGTTCTGGAACTGGTTTGACCCTACAGCATGGTACCCGCTTGGTCGCGTCGTCGGCGGTACCATATACCCCGGTCTCATGGCGACCAGCGGTGTCATCTACAACATTCTCCACGCGCTGAATCTCCCCGTGGACATTCGCAACGTTTGTGTTCTTCTCGCTCCAGGTTTTAGCGCTCTCACTGCATGGGCTACGTACATGTATGCATTCCGTTCACTTTCCCAGTCGCCCATACTCATGGCCGCGCATAGGTTCACGAGAGAAATGAAGGACGACAGTGCTGGTTTGCTAGCGGCAGCTTTCATTGGCATTGTCCCTGGTTACATCTCCCGCTCCGTCGCTGGCTCATATGATAACGAAGCCATCGCCATCTTCCTTCTCATGTTCACCTTCTTCAACTGGATCAAGGCATTGAAGCAGGGCAGCGCATTCTACGGCGCCATTGCCGCCATCTTCTACTTCTACATGGTTGCCGCATGGGGTTCGCACGCATCCCTTGGTATTTTCCTCTTGTGATTGATGCGAGATGCTTGCAGGTGGTTATGTCTTCATCACCAACATGATCCCCCTCCACTCATTTGTCCTCCTTCTCATGGGCCGGTACTCCAGCCGCCTCTACATCTCATACTCGACTTGGTATGCTATCGGTACACTCGCAAGCATGCAAGTCCCTTTTGTCGGTTTCCAGCCTGTCCGGACGAGTGAACACATGGCCGCCTTGGGTAAGCTTCCGTATTTTATTCGTCCGTTGGCCTCCCTTAGCATTTGTTCCAGGCGTATTTGGACTTTTGCAAATTGTCGCCTTTGCACAGCTTGTGCGCTCGCACGTCTCCTCGAAACAATTCCAGGAACTCTTGTTCGCGAGCGTGGTGGCCACTGGAATCCTTGGTTTCCTTGCTATCGTCGCACTCACATACAAGGGTTGGATTGCACCGTGGACCGGCCGTTTCTATTCGTTATGGGACACCGGGTATGCCAAAAAGTCTGTATTTCCCGCTGCCTGTCTCCAGGGTTCATCCATCTTACATGGCTAACCTGCAGATACATTCCCATCATTGCATCAGTGTCCGAGCACCAGCCTACAGCATGGCCCTCATTCTTCATGGATCTCCACTTCCTCATCTTCCTATTTCCAGCTGGTGTCGTTTTGTGCTTCCGTTCCCTCCGCGACGAACACATATTCGTAATTATCTACGCTGTGATGGCGAGCTACTTTGCTGGCGTTATGGTCCGTCTTATCCTAACCCTTACCCCTGTCGTTTGTGTGGCGGCCGCGATTGCGCTATCCTCCCTTCTCGACACATATCTTGATCCTAGCGAGCCAGACGTCGCACAACCGGACGAGCCATCAAAGCGAACGACGTCGACAAATGGTTCCGACAACGCATCTCATGGCACTCCTACGGCTACTCCCTCCAAGAAGGCGAAAAAGAACAAGGAAAAGGAGACACGCGCGGCACCAGGAGGTGCTCTTGGCGAGCTCGTGTCTGGAGTCACTTCCTCTGCTGCCGCCGCCGTTCATGCGAACGACGACGCCACTTTCAAACCTACCAAAGGCATCTTTGGACTCGACACGCGCTTTGCTGTCCTTCTCAATGCTGTTTGTTTACTCCTGTTCTTCGTCGTGCACTGCACGTGGGTGACTTCGAATGCATATTCGTCACCCTCTGTCGTCCTGGCTTCGACGGGTGCTGATGGAAGTCAGCACATCATTGATGATTTCAGGGAGGCGTACTACTGGTTGAGACAGAACACGCCCGAAGATGCCGTCGTGATGAGCTGGTGGGATTACGGGTACCAAATCGCTGGTATGGCGGATCGTCCTACGTTGGTCGACAACAATACATGGAACAACAGTGAGCCAAATCAGCTCCCTCGCTCGGGCGGTCTTAGCTGATGGCCTTGTCTAGCTCATATCGCGACCGTTGGTAAAGCCATGTCCTCTTCCGAGGAGGTGGCCTACCCCATCCTCCGTAAACACGACGTGAGCTATGTGCTTATCATCTTCGGTGGACTTCTTGGCTACTCTGGAGATGATCTGAACAAGTTCCTCTGGATGATTCGTATTTCCCAAGGCGTATGGCCGGATGAGATCCAGGAGCCCAATTACTTCAGCCAGGGAGAGTACCGCGTCGATGACCGGGCTTCCCCAACGATGAAAGAGTCGCTGATGTACAAAATGTCGTATTACCGTTTCGCGGAGTTGTTTGGCGGACAACAACCTATGGATCGGGTGCGCGGGCAGCAGGTGCCGGTGAACGGACCCAAGCTAGACTATCTCGGTGAGTGGAACGCTAGTCCCGTATTGCAGGGGATAACCTGATCTTTGTAGAGGAAGCGTTCACTTCCGAGAACTGGATCGTGCGTATCTACGAGGTAAAAGGAGATGATATTCTCGGGCGGGACCATAAAACTGCACACGGCTTCGCAGAGGGCAAGAAGCGCAAGCGTGCCAAGCCGGTCTCGAGGCGGAAGGCCATCGCGAGCGTGTGATGGTCAGCACTACAGATGCAGATAGAAAAAAAAAAGAGCATGTGAGGATATATCGTGCCGTGAAGGAGGAATACAATAGATGGCACACACGCCAACGTGCCAGCTCATAGTAGGAATTCAAGCCACTTTCGACTTCAAGTGTGATGTGCGAGGGCGAGACGAGGCGGTCGCGCAATGAGTCTCTGTGGCACACTCGCCAGAACTCACCGAGGAGAGAGGTGGGTGACCGGTGAGTACGCAAATGAGGGAGCAGACGGCGGGGCTAGCAGAATGACTTTCCACCTGGCACATGTGGAAACTTTCATTCTGTTCCCTCGCCGCGGGGAATAGGCGGCCATGAATACTCCCATTGCCTACTATTCAGTGCCCATGGATGACCATCATCTCGATAGAAATAAATTATCGCCCTTTCGCATGCGCTTTCGACTTGCAAGATGGAGACCTCCGAATCGTCGGAGATTAAAATTCACTTATCATTATCCCATCATGACTGATAAGATGGCTGTTGACTTGGATCTTGTTGAAGATGACTTTCCACCTGGCAGACATGAATCGATGGACAAGATGCTGCTTAAAACTGCATTCGGTCCGTCCGATGAAGATGAAGATGCACGCTTAGCTTTTGCGGCCGTACTCGTCGGACAGCTGGGGGACCGAACTGATAAGACGCTCCCCCAATGTGTAGAGCTGATAAAAGAGGACGGCACGCTCCGGGAACTTATCTTGCAAGGAAAGACGACTGGCTACAAGAAAATTCGGCTTCTGAGTAGGCGCTCATTGTCATCCGATTATTGCAGGACTGACCTCTCAAATACAGGATTGCTTCGTAAGAAAGAGAAGAAAGAGAAGGAATCCAAATTGAAATCATGGCCAACATCCACTGGATGTGCGTAGCATGTCGCCTTGTTCCATGCCATCATCTGATTGCACCCGTCTGTTCCCCCCAGATGGCGAGTCATCTTTTGACCAGTTGATTCATAATTCTGATCCGAGTCCCGTCAACAGTTGCAGAGCTGGCATGGAATACGACATTCCGCGGAATTTATCACAGAGATTTGCTAAGGCGTCTCAATGAGTTCGTGCCCGAAGGGGACTATACTAACTCTGTTTCGATCATCCAAAGTTCTGGTACTGGCAAGTCGCGGGTCGTCGATGAACTAGCCAAGGTCGTTTTCACAATTCCCTTCAATCTTCGCCATCCTGAAGACAGTCAGGGTGCGTGTAACGTGTCTCATACGGTGCTAATTGTTACCGCGATGTCCAGCCCGGGCTTACCCGCCAGAGGATGGAGCAGTCTGGAAATATCTTTGCGCAAAAAACGTGGACCAGCCTTGTGTCAACTTGTTCTTCGGGTACTTATTCGACATTGTCCGGGAAGAACTTCGGAAAGAGAGTTTCAGGCAATTTCTCCCTGAAAAACTATCTCCAGAGGTGGTAGCCCAGACGTGGCGCACATATCTGACGTTAGGTGCAAAGCGATCCAAGCTCTATGAGAATGTCATCGCCGCTTGTCGTGAGAATCCCTTTGCAATGGATCCCAAGGCGATCGGTTTACGTGTCGCGATGCACAACTTGACCAAGGCAGTGAATGAGCTCTGTCAGTGCCCAGATGGAATCAAAGTAGTCCTATACTTTGACGAGGCACATACACTTTGCACGCGCGCTGTGGGTGACACAGGTAGCAAGACTAACTACGATGTTGTTTGTTCATCCCTGAGCAGACTCAGAGATGCGGGTGCATTCGCCATCTTTCTCTCCACTCAATCCTCGCTCAAGCTCCTAGCTCCTTCTCGATATCCCCCATCGGGTCGACAAAAGTTAACAAAAGGGCCTCTGCCTCCAGTGACGGAAATGCCATTCGACTGTCATCCCGACTTGTTGCAAGGACATGGCGCATACACGCTAGATAAAGTACAGGGCCTGGAGTTCCTGGCACGATATGGGAGGCCCCTGTATGGGTATCTGATATACTAGCCTTTTCGTCTCCTGACTTTGATCATCAGATTCTGGACTATGATCGAGACCGCCGAGGGAGGTGCTAGGAAGAAACTTGTTGCAGAAACATTGGAGCTAGCCCGCACAAAACTTTTGTGCGAAGACAAGAAGAACGCTCCGGCCTCGGAGGTTGCGATGTATGCAGTCCTGGACGTATTGATTACAATCAATTACGAGCCAAATCGGACGTCGGTACGCGAACTCGATGAGAAAATGGTGGCGAGCCACATGAAAATCGCTTTCTCGATTCCCGAGCACCGTGACTACATGCGGTGTGCATATCCTTCAGAACCGTTCCTTGCCGAGGCGGCGGCACGCTTCATGTACCTCCACCACATGGAAGAAAAGAGCGTGATGGTAAATATCCTGGATGGAGCCTTTGATGACGGGCTGCTTGATCTCGGTCAGAGGGGCGAGTTGGTCATGCGACTGCTTCTTAGGACGGCATACATGGAGGCCGTCATCAAAAAGAAATCGCCTGAAGAAGAGATAAATTTCAGCAAGGGTTGCAGCCTCTGCGAGTTTTTGGAAGCCCTATTTCCGTCGGCCTTCCACAGCAACGTCCTGGAGTCTTATCCGGACAACATGACCAAACCTGACAATACTTCCCTTCGGAATGCGTTCGCAAGCGCAACTGTTCGGTTCACTCATTTTGCGAAGGCACTTGACAATACAATCACGACGTCCAGTCTCATAGACATTTGTTTTATGAGGGGTTTAGCGATTATTTGCCACGATGGCCTGGAGGCCGTTGACATTGCTATCCCCATCCTACTGGAGAAAGATGGCTTGATCGAGGAGAAGAAGATGTCTGCGCTCTTCATTCAGGTCAAGAGCCGGAATCAAGCGAGTCCCATGAACAAGGTATTCATCGATGCAAACCGCCTCAATTTCTTCAGTTCGGACAAAGGCCGCCCATACATGACACTCATCGCAGAGCTAGGCGCCGGTGACGTGAAGGTGGAGGCTCACAAGGGACCTGAATGCGTTTCGGATCGCCACCACCAGGTGGCCTTTCCAAGGTACACTATTGTGGCGCACGGCTGCACGGCCGCGACATGGAAGGTCATTCACGACAACGATGAGGCCATCAAATACAGGAAAATCTTGACAAGAGATGACGTGTTCACTGATCACGGTTGGGAAGGAGAGGAGACTATGCAACTTGTTCGTCAACAATTGCCTTATTTGGACTCGGATGCGCCGGTATTCAAGAAGGCGGAGGTAACCGCAGCCGTGGACGTCGACAAACCTTGAGGGCCTGGATTGAGAGTCGGTGACGTTCGGGTTGCACATGCAGCCCAAGGATCTAGGATGTGATAAGCACTGACAATGGATGAGTTCTGCTGGGATGCGTTCTCGAATCTTGTATCCACGCCAAATGTCCAAAAGCTCGACTTAGTGTGATTCGAACAGTATGCTCATGATTAGCGCACAGACACTGCTCGAAATGTCAGTCTACATATGACCCTTAGACCCCCGGCTGTCAACCTGCTCGCATCACTGCAAGGTAGAGCTTGCCTGACAACTCAGTGTGCACTTCTGGGGTCGAGTATCTATCTGGGCGCTCGACTGAAACGTATACGCGGTGTAAATAAAAATTCGACCGCAAAAGAAGCTCCCCGGATCACCAAGGTGTGCATGCGTGTTAGGCTTTCCATATCGAAGAGCGGTGAAGCGCCCTCATAATACATACCCGATGCCCTTGAATCATGTATATCTATTTCGCTTGCGCCACGTCATCGCGCGACCGCGCTCACGCGTCGCGTGACCACCTCCTTAGCTTTGTACCACCACGATGCTGCTACACACTCTCAGCGCACTCTTCCTCGTCCTGCCGACCCTGGTGACAGCAGCGATATTTCCCCCGGACACAAAGGTCAAGTTGCTCGATCCAAAGGGGTTCAAGCGAGTCATGAAAAACAACGTGCGCATACACCCTTTCCCCCCTTTGAATCCACTGAATCCGTCCCCCTGTACGCACGCAGCGCACGAGCGTCATCGCATTCGTCGCACCGTGGTGCGGGGTGAGTTCTGGTCGTGTCTGTCTCGCTCCGTCTCCAGCTAAGAGACCTCGCACCAGCACTGTAAGCAAATGGCACCGGAATATAGCAAAGCCGCAGGCAGTCTCAGTCCGCTCGTGCCCTTTTACGCTGTCGACTGTGACGCTGAGGCCAATAAACCGCTCTGCGCGTCCCAGGTGCGTCCCGTTGCCCGCGTGCGGACGCGCTTCCAACCTGTCGGATGCTGACGGGCCTGGTCCCGCACGTACACCCTCGCACGTTGCAGGAGGTGCAGGGCTTCCCGACCGTCAAGGTCTTTCCGCGGGGCGGGCAGCTCCCGGGCCAAAAGTACGACGCGGGCGAACGGACGTCGAACAACTTTATCAAGTGGGCGTCGCGCTCGGTGCCAAACAAGATCAAGGTGATGTCGCGACAAGCGGACATTCCAGAATGGCTCGACAAGGTCTGCTGTCTTTTGTTTCGCGCGCGCGCGGGTGGTGTTGGAATCTGATACACGTCATGTGGTGCGCAGCATAGGGACGTTCCACGTGTCATCTTGTTGAACAGGGACAGGAAATTTCCACTACTATGGCAGGTCCTCGGAAACAACTATCACACCAAGATCGCGTTCGGTCATCATAGTGATCCCGACGGCGCGTTCGCGGCCTCGTTGGGGTTCACCGCCAAGGAAGAGGGCAAGTTTTCAAAAGTGATTGTGTATCCGGCTGGCTTGAGCGTCCCGGTGTTGTATGAAGGTGATCATCTGGTTACTCTTGGTCTTGTGGTATAGCGCCGCTAAACATGCTCTGCGACGCAGGAGGGAACAAATACGAGCCGCTGGCCAAATACTTCAGGTCGATCGTGGACGGGACGGCGGACTTTTTGAAGCCGTCGACGGAATCTGCCACCAAAGATGAGCTATGATGTCATCTCCATTTATCTGTCCCCCGAGGCAGTTCGAGCGGTGGGCATCATGCAGATTTTACCCATGTTTGCAGAATCGACCGAAGAACCGAGGGATAAGTGTATATTGAAATCTATGGACAATGGTATACGCCATTCGTCTTGCGGTATGTACGTACCCCATATCGCTTCTAGGTCCGTTGGCCCTTCCACGCTTGTGTCCCGTGAACGGTCGAGGTTAGCTGGTCAGTCTATTGCCCGATCGCTGGGCCCGCTGTTTCGCTTCCTCTGCATTTCTGAGAACCCCCTTTTGAACCTCTTCGTCCCAGTCCGTGCCAAAGCAAACTACGCCGTATTGAATGATACCAAGCGTGAAGAGCCCAATGACCTGACCTGTGCAACGTTGGTTAAACAACGTTCCCGATGGACAATATGGTGGACGTACCTATCCAAAGGCCTTGCAGGCCGATATGTTGTCTGAACGCGAGCGTGATTCCGATCGGCAGCGCCAAGACATAGTAGGCAATGATGTTGAAAAGGGCACCGAGGTGCTGACGGCCTGATTCGATGGGCGCAAGTTTCATTAGCTCACTCGGACAACGCAGACGACAACGGTCGCGTGCTCACCCTGCCCGCGGAGAGTACCGCTGCATGAATTTGCCAACCCGTCTGCAATCTGTGCGTGCGCGCTCGAGCCGCCGGGGAAGAATTGGTGGGCGTTTAAGGCACTCACCTGGAAGGATGCGACAAGCGGCATGACTTGGCTGACAAGGCGGATGACGTCTTTGTCATCGCTGAACAGGTAACCAAATTGCTGGATCTCTGTTACAGACCACGTCACAACGAGGAAGAAGAGGTTGACATACGTTTCGGGTGGCCAGGAGGACGACAGTGATCATGAAGCCGACCAACACGCTGATGAACGTGCATGCATGGGCGGCGGCGCGCGCACCGACGGCACTCCTGGCGCCGAGGAGGTTTCCGACACGCGTGGACGCCACGACACCTTGATCTGGGTAAGCCTCGTCAACTTGTGGTCACAGCAAAGGACGCACCAAAGCCAAATGGTATGGTGGCAATGACTTTGAAAGAAGGGGTTAGCAGCCATGAACGGCAGCTCGAGGGGTTAGGTACTCGCTCTGGTCGGCAGTCATGATGACAGATTGGCCTGCCAGGGCAAGCTCGCCCAGGCGTCCAGCGGCGAGCGCGACAATCTCAAACGCGGCCCTGTTGTTTTTCGCTGGTTGATCGGGCAGCACTGCACGAGGACGACATCGACGTACCATTCCGTGCCGATCATGAGGATGCCCGGGAGTGCCAAGCTGAGGAAGGCACGGCAACTCTTGGCATTGAGGACGACGCTGGGCTGGAAACCGCCCCAGGTGCCATTTGCCTTGTGCGCAGGAGAGAGCCACGTGACAACGATCAAGAGGAAAAGGGCCAGCCAGTAGGTGATGGACAAAGCGACGGGACAGCCGAGTATGCCAAGCGGGGTATAATGCACCAGGACCACGTTCAGAGCGAGATTGACCGGCCAAACGATTATCATGACCAGAGTGGCAGCACGCATGATGCCTGTTGTTCATTCGTGTGTGGGTCAAAACGGAAAAGACTCTCGCTCACCTTGACACTGCAGGTATTTCTTGAGGGACTCAAAGGCAATAATTGCCGGGGCGGCGACGATGAGAACACGCATGATGCTCTGGACATCTTTGCAGAGCCGGGCGGGCTCGCCGATTGCCAGGAGGATGGGTTCCATAAAGTACCACAGCAAGCCGACGGGGACGAAGAGGGCCCACAAGAGGACGACACACCGCTGGAGATGGACGGACAGATCGCTCTTGTGGACGCCGCCTGTGAACGCTTGCGATCCGAGCGTGTCCAACGCAGATCCACCGCCGAGTGCGATGCAGTAACCTGCGAGTGATGCAGATAACATTATGGGATCCTACGCGCAACGGTGAGAATCATGAAAGAGGTACTCGCCAGTGACGAACGAGAGCATCATGGAAAATGCGGCGGCGGAGAGCTGTTCTGGGCCGAGGCGCCCGGCGACGACGATGGCGGCGGTCTGTATCGAGTTTTGGAGGGTGTACGACAAGATGACTTGCAGGATGGCATGACGGTTAGGAATGGGTTGCGTGATGTTCGTACTCACCAGGAACCGAGTCGACGAACAAGGAAGCGAACAGTTTCGGACCAAAGAGATGGACCGTTGTCGCCTGCTCGTGAACTGCGAGGAGGGTTGGTGGAGACGGTTGATCGTGATGGGCTTCGAGCTGTCGTAGCAGCGAGCGGCGCGCATCCGGAAGGAGGGGCGAGGTTTCTTCCAGGCTCATGTTCGCCGGGAGGATGGGAGAAACAAGGAGTGAACTGCCCCTGGATGTATTATTTACATATATGCCCGACTAAGCACAATTTGACTCATCAATTGTCCTCGGAACAGAGCAACAACTCCTCATCCGGAACACGAAAAGAATATAAAACGAACAACATAGGTTCAAAAGGGTTAGCCCAGCTCAACTGAACGCTTGCTCCATGGTATCGATGGGAGGTAAACGTAAACCTTCCATGTCACATTTCTCAAGTAAGCCACTGCTGTGTGCCTCGAGACTGAAAATGCAGGGACATATGCGCCTCATTGCTCTTATCTCTCAGATAACTGATACATGAGACACCGGTGACCACGCTCTTTTCCCAAGAGGCGTCCTTTTTAGCAGCCCTCGATTCACCCTGAGTGACTCGGCGAACTCTCGTCTCCCTCCCACTTGAATCCGCCATCTTTGCGCTATTCGCTCCGAGATGCGAGCCACATTGTTTGTTCTCCTCGTAGCTGCGCTGAGTGCTCATATCGCCGTCGCACGCGACGGCCATCAGCACGGCGAACAAATGCCTCTCGGGTATGTCAAGTATCCCTATCAGGCGACCCACCTCAGTAACGACCAAGGTAAAGTCCCTACGTTCCATACCGCCGCCCTGGTTTCACCTTTAGTGGATGGGCCAAGTCACCGCCGATTCCGTTTTCTCTGGCATCACCACGTTTGCAAAGCTGCCGTGGGTGCAATGTCTCGGTAAAGACAGACATGCCGCATTTGATATTGCCTTCATCGGCGCTCCGTTTGTATGCAACCTTTTGGCGTGCGTGTATGAAATCAATATTGACAACATGTTTGTTGCAGGACACTGGCACTTCATACCGCCCTGGTGCCCGCTTCGGTCCTGCCGGCATTCGTGCGGGTTCGCGTCGTTTGACTTTGTATGGCGGCTACAACGTTCCTCTCCAAGTCAACCCATTTCTGTCCGGCCTCAAGATCGTCGACTGCGGTGATATCCCTGTAACACCCTACGACAATAAGTTTGCTATCCAGCAGATCGAGGACGGCCACAAGGAGCTCCTCCACAGGCCGACGTTCTCGGCTCTCGGGAATGACACTCTGACGGGTCAACCGCTCGTTCCCATTTCCGCTGACGGCAAACATCACCCAAGGATCGTCACGCTTGGCGGTGACCATACAATTGTCCTTCCCCTTCTCAGGTGGGCGCCGTGTTGTGACTACGTTTGTTGTGTTTGACGGCTCCCTGATAGATCTATTTATTCCGCTTATGGTCCCATCTCCGTCATCCACTTTGACTCGCACCTCGACACATGGAAACCGTCCGTCTTTGGAGGCGCTCCGTCGGAGCAGGCCGCCATCAACCATGGTACCTACTTCTACTGGGCCAGTCAAGAAGGCCTTATCAGGAACGGCAGCTCCATTGCAAGTATCTTCGTTCCTTTCCAACTCTCTTTCATCTCTCTCTGGTTTTTCCTGTCTCGAGTGTCTCGTCGAATGCCTTGATCCTAGTTGATCCGTTAATCGCAGCACGGTGCGATCCGAACAACCTTGTCGGGTCTGGTGGACTATACAAACGACGACGCCTCCGGGTTCCAAAGGATTGAGGCGCGTGAGATCGATACGATCGGTACGTTTGTCAGCCTTGAGCATGCGACTCACGATTTTACCTCATCTTCCGTGGGCGGTGTAGGAACCGACGGTATCGTCAAGAAGATTCGGGAGACCGTCGGAGACCACCCGGTGTACCTCTCCATCGACGTGCGTCTGTTCCGCTATCATGTTCTTCTGACCACTCACTGCGGATGGCTTCACGTCAAAACACGACAGATTGATTCGATCGACCCTGCGTTCGCGCCTGCGACCGGTACGCCCGAAACGGGCGGTACGTGCCTTCGTTCCCCACCGACCAAACCAATGACTCTAACGCCCCTCCGCGTGTCCAGGTTGGTCGACGCGCGAACTGCGCACGATCCTGCGTGGCCTCGATGGCCTACATATCGTCTCTGCTGATATTGTCGAAGTTGCGCCCGCGTACGACACCAACGCCGAGTTGACGACCATGGCCGCTGCCGATGTGCGTGTTTTCGGTGCCGTTTGCCCCGACGCTTACCGACGTGGACGTAGGTCTTGTTCGAGGTGATCAGCGTGATGGCAAAGACACCTCTCGGTAAAGTTGCCAACTGATCTGTGGTAACATCTGTTCCCCTCTCAGATTCGAAATTGTTTGGTTCCTATATTTGATGCTGCGGTTAGTCCCCCCTTTTTTTCATTGTACATTCGAAGAAAGAGAGAAAAGAGAGAAAAGCAAACAAAATTGCATCTTTCATGTTTCAGCGTGTATAAGCTTTGCGTTTTGTCGTCGTGAATCGTCGTCTATTGTCGAAATTGTTTACAGAATTATGCAAAAATCATGTTTCTCGTGCAGTGTCGTCGATTAGAAGTTGCCATCGTTCATGCCATCACCATGGCCGTGTTGGCCCTCTTCGAATCGTGAGACTTTGTGTACTCTTATCCCCCTTCAACGCAAGCCTAGGACCGATCCACTTTAGCTACTTCAATATTACTACACCTCGCCACCCATTCAGACGCTCAGACGACGTACACGCGCGAGAACCTCCCGCCGCTGGACGGATCCGCGTCCGAAAACATCACCACCTCTGTCGTCTTCCAAATCCCCTACGGAAAAAAGAAACAAGATCGTCACGCGCCCAGGTCCGAACGACGGTGCCGGAAGGAAAGAAACACACACCAGATGCCTGGGAGTGGTCAGCCCCGACTGGCTACGATCAGACGCTGCGTCGGCCTGCCGCCCGTCGGAACCCTTGCAGTCGACGTCGGTAGCACCGTCACCGTCGCCCTCAACACAGGTGGTACCAGCAGTCCCACCGTATTTCGACGCCCACGCCCGCCCGCCCGACACGTCGGCAACGACCGTCTCCTCCCTGGCGTGGCTGTCGTGCCGCCGCGCGTTCAGGTTCGCAAGCAGGGTGTTGCAGTACGTCTCGCAGAGCGGGATCCCGAAGACGGAATGGATCATGTTGGACGGGAACGCTTGAAACTAGCGTCGCATTTTTTTCTCTTTGTTATCCAGTCCGACGGAAAAAAAAGGACAGACGCACGAGAATGGCAGCGAGGGTGGCAAACGCGGCGGTCCAGACACCGCTGTTCACCACGAGCACGGTTAGGCGCTGAAACAGATACGTAATCGTGCCTGCTCTTGTTCTTTTTTTTTGCCACCAAGAACAAAAAAAAGACGACGTGAGCGTGAGGGCGGGCACGGTAGCGTCGGCGAGGCGACGTACTTGTTGAGGGGTGGGGGGTAGCCCGTGCGCTCGCGGACGAGCAAACAGATAAGGAAGACGGCGAGGAAGACGTCCACGCCAGCCGCGACGAACGCGCACGTGGAGAACATGCCCTGTCAACACACATCACTTGCA
>JBBPKP010000002.1:1668-45150 GCA_038089335.1 Boletellus aff. obscurococcineus | reverse complement strand
TCTCCCACCTCATCAACAGCCTTCAACTCTGTTAACTTTAAAGGTGAGAAATTGACATGTGATAATACACAAATTTTATCCTCCTTCTTATACTATATTGTCTCTATTTAGTGTTCATGCTTGCAAGCAAGTATAAAATTTTCCTAAGCCTTTCTAAACACATAATCCAATCTTTACTAAAAATTGACCAAAAAGGGATAATGGCTCTTTCTTTGAGTCCTCATCTGTTAAAGCAAGTTATTCATACCCCCACATCATCTACTACATCACTCCAGGCTTACTGTAAGCTTTCTTCTTATTCCTTCTTTTCCAACTAGTTAATACTTACTGCAGCAGCTCCAAGCCCAGTTATGCATAATATACCTAAGATTGAGGTATTAAAAAAGTTTTGAACTGCTCAACCATTATGAGCTCTGATTATGCTTTTCAAGACATTACCTATGGATGAGACTGGATCAGTCCTGCATTCCTTGAACTTGGGCCATGTCACCCATGAAGATGTGGATGACAATCCAGTTGTATCCACCCAGGCACCAGCTAACATTCCATCTTGGACTCCATTAAAGATACTGGGAGAAGATAGAGACACGTCAGTCTCTGACTCCGAGATCGATGAACTGTCCGTCGGATTAAATACAGCTGACTCAGCAACGAGAGGACCCCACGGATCGCCATCCCGTGCTCAGAAAACAGTGAAAAACGTCGTGGTTGCTGGACCGGTTCTGAAACCGTTGTCTGGCACAAGCCATTCCAAGAGGAAAGCGGCCCGGTTCGATGGTGTCGTCATCAAAACAAAAGCGCCGCTAAATAAAAGGCATAGTTCTAAAAGGAAACCTGGGCCCGAATCCCCCTCGGACACGCTCGCAGCGAGCTTGGTGGACGCATTAGCACGTACATTCAATGCGAACAGACATACCGAGAGCCTCTTTCCCCGGCGCTCTCACCCAGGTCCTTACCGACGAGGCGATGCGTCCGCGGCTCCCCAAGTAGATGTGGAGACTAGTGATGCTGAGGACGATCACCTCCAGTTCAACACGCGTCTTGCACGCTCGCCCTTGAAGCAGCCCAGACGGTTTCCGCGAACGAGCCGCATCGGTGCTTCTGCAAACGCTTCGGAGACCAACTCTGAAGACACCGCAGCACTCCATCAGGGCGGGCCACAAGCCGAACGACCGGTGAAGCGACTTAGGCCGATTCAATACGAATCCAATGCTGCACTGATCGACGCAGCCCTTGGCACAGTACAAGCACCAATCAGCTGGGATGCCGAATTGGACTTCATTACCAGGGACGATGACTTTGTTTTCAGTCCAACACAGACTGCACCTCCTGCTCGCGAGGACATCCGGATGTCCGTCGACGAAGGTGACTGCGCTCCTGGCTCTCCCAGGAATGCTTCCGCACCTCGAGCAGGGGGAGATGCCACGAGAGCGGTGCTCGTGCCCTATCTATCCCACGGAGCCCAGTTCAGACAACGGCTAGATGCCATTTTCGGCGAGAGCGCTACGGTGCGGACGGATAGAGCCACCCGGCCGAGACCAGTGAGCGGACATTGGACGACTGCCGTGCTCTTGGACTGATTCGGGCGTACTTTCAGGTAGAGTACGAACTCTTCGCCCCGCTTCACGAGCCTGATAGGGTACCGAGCCCGAACACGAGCGACTCGGTTAGCTTCACCTCTGCTGTGGAGGGCGCGAGTGCAATCCCCAGCACTCATGTCACGAGCCAACCGCCCGACACTCCGTCTACTGGTGTCAGTATGGGTCAACAGCCGGAGGATCGATCGAGTTCAGTGGCACCGCTGTTTTCTCTCGTTCAAGAACAAATAGATAGCTGGACGGTCGCCATACAGCGCCTCGTCAAAGGGAAAGTACATGTCAAAGAGGAGGTGAGCACGCACACCACATTGGGTGTAGCTTCATTGTGACTCGTTTCTGTGTAGGATCTAGAGGAGCTGAGTGTCGACCTCGCCGAAATTGAATCTGTGAAAGATGCCCTGGGCGAATTATTAACGGTTAGTTTGACTCTGTGAGCAGGTATGGTTTACTCACTACGACCTCTCAGACTTCCGAGCTGCGTGAAAGCATCAAGCAGCTTTCTGAACTACTCGAGATACCTTTTGGAGACAGAAATAAGTTGCGCCAGCGTGCCGAAAGTATTTTTCAGGCCTGGTCATCGAAGGTGTAGCTGGCTCTTCATAGCGGCCTCGTCCGTCGATGCAGATACCCCAATCCTTTTCTTTACCTTGCAATGTCATTCACTTCAGTACATTAAGAGTTCACCAAGTTTAGATGATACGTTTAGTGTTCACTAGTAACCGGTGGCCTGCTGTGAACGTACGAGAAACGAGAAATCCCCATATTCACATAAAGCTTGTCACTTCCCTACACAAAAGGAACCGAAGATAGCGCCTAAAACCTCCTCTGTACTAACATTGGATCCAGAAACAGCCCCGATCGCATGCGCAGCATATCGCAAGGACTCGGCAGCGATGTCGATCTGGGATAGAGCTGCGCAAAATCATCAGCGTGCCTGAGATCCCGGAAGTACAAGTGACTTACGATAGGACTTGAATTCTTCTAGATGCCTCACAGCAGATTCCAAGTAGTCTCGGTGGCGTGCCTGCGTAATAAGCGGAGAATGGTCAGGAGACACCGCTTTAGTGTACCTTTGACGAGACTGAATTACAGAAGGACCATGATTGAGTAAGCACTCACGCATATCTCTCCTTCAGCACCGACGCTAGACCGTCCAAAAATTCCTGTGTTCCTTCACCAGAACGAAGACTCATACTCCAGAAATGTCGCACTATCCCCGAAGCAAACCGAGACAGGGCTTCACTCAATACTTCCTGTAACTCCTGAGGAGACACATCCAGAGCAAGATCCGATTTGTTGAACACAAAGACAGTGTCGGGCTTTAAATGGCGAACGACATCGTCCGGTATCACGAACTTTGCTTGTCCCCTCGGTACAGCTTCGTCAAGAGAGAGGACACAAATTGAAAGATGCGAGCTTTCAATGCTGAGGCCCTTATTAATATTTGGGCGAAAATAAGAAACTAGGCTTACACGCCACCGGCTCGCTCGACTCCAATTCGCTCGATCACATCATCGGTAGTGCTCCGGATTCCCGCTGTGTCGTTCAACACGACAGGCAACCCTCCGATATCGAGAGTGAGGCTAAGGGTGTCCCGTGTCGTCCCTGGAATGGGAGATATGATAGCGGCATCCCTCTCAGCTATAGAGGGCATGTCAAATCAACCATACGCATACAGATGGTATGCCAGAGACAAACCGAGGAAGTTGAAAAGACTGCTCTTTCCAGCATTTGGAGGTCCAAAAATGACAAGCTTGATGCCAGACCGGAGTATTTCCCCTCTACGGCTGTCGGATAAATGAGATTGGATGCGGTCTATAACATGTTGTGCGCGTGTACGAGCTAGAATTGTTGAGTAACCGAACACAGAGAGGAAGGTTACACAGAAACCTTGTTCAAACATTTGCTCTTGTCCCAACTCGTCAACATCTTCACCAAAGTCGATAAAACCTTCGACATACATGAGGCAGTCCAGAATCTGGGATCGCAAAGCATCAAAACGTGCTCGTTGAACGCCCTGTTGGGGGCTAGCTCGTCATTGTAAAGCAACGCTGGATGCGAGCAGAACGCTCACCTGTGCACTAGATACTGCGAAGTGCCTCTGTATGTCGGTCTCGGCATCGATGAGGTCCCGCAGCCCTTCTACCTGGGTCAGATCGAGTCGTCCACCCTCGAAGGCACGCCGAGTGAACTCCCCTGGCTGAGCAGGGCGGCAGTATGGCAGCCGTGATAGTGCCCGCAAGACCGAAGAGAGTACCGCTCTACCAGAGTGAACTTGCAGTTCAATGACATCCTCGGTCGTGAAGGATTTTGGTCCTGTGCGGATATAAACGAACTCGTTGGGCCTCCGAGTGGGAGAACTTGCCTTTGAAGAAGAGGACTAGCCCCTCATCCAATTTCTCACCGGTGTGAGGATCAATGATATGTCGAAGTTCCGCAAGCCGTGGGACGAGTGGTTTCTGGACGAGAGACGGACGCACGGGGCGGGTGACGGCTTTCCAGACGTCGAGCACGGCAGGTCCAGATACTCTGATAACGGCGATACCGCCCTTGCCTGGAGGAGTGGAGAGCGCATAGATGGTTCGCCGCTGAGCGTCAGAGAGTGCAAGATGGTGATTGGCCCGCAGACACGACTGAAACGGGGAAAGGAGGGGGCTATGCGCACAGACGGGCCTAGTAGAATTTCCATGCAGAAAAGGGCGGGGGACAGACAGCGGGGCAAAAAAACATTGTGGTAGTCTGCCACGACGAAGGTGTACGATGCCGCTGCCCCGCACCAGCACCATGGACGAGCACCCCAGACGAACAATTCTCACGCAGCCCTTGTCTCGTCCATATCATCATCATGGGTCAAACACGTCCGTCTTTCTTCATCGCATCGCTACCACCACGCTCACCCGGCGATGAATAGCATCTCAGTTCATGGAGGACATGCAGAAGCGGTCCAACTGTGCGTCAATCACCATCGTCCCGTTTGTCTTCAAATGACTCGGCGAACCAGTCACGTCTGCCGAGCTAGAACGTCTGAAGAAACGCTTCATGAAACTCGATAGGTATAGATCCAGTCCATTATAACATCACCCGTTGCTGCACACTCCTCCAGCGATGGCTCAGGATCCATCGACCGCGAGGAATTCCTGCAAATACCACAAATCGCCAGCAACCCATTGGCCTCGCGAATGATTGCCATCTTCGACGAAGAGTGCGTATCGACGATTCAGCTCAGACTTACTCAACACCTTTTACCTGATTCTAGTGGCGGGGGGACCGTTGACTTTCAAGAATTTGTGGGTGGCCTCAGCGCTTTCAGCAGCCGCGGTGGCAGAGAGGAAAAGCTGAGATGTCCGTCTCATCCTCCGTCTTCTGCCCTGTCTCTTACCTCTTTATACAGTCGCTTTCAAAGTTTACGATGTCGATCGCGATGGGTTCATTTCCAACGGGGAGTTGTTCCTCGTACTCAAAATGATGGTCGGCAATAACCTCAAGGTGCAGCGTATTTCCTCCACCCTATGCACCAACTAATCGATATTCTGGCCTCAGGATCAACAACTCCAACAGATAGTTGATAAGACAATAATGGAGGGCGACCATGATGGAGATGGGAAACTCAGTTTCGAGGAATTTGCTCAGATGGTTTCGAACACGGTTAGCGCTGTGGCCACCCTTTGATCAAGTCATTAGCAAGACTGACCTCATTTTTCCGCTCGATAAGGACATCGTGAAGCAAATGACACTGGAAGACTTATTCTAGCAGGTTATATATCATACAGCGATAATACCATGGGTGCACGGGATAGGTCGGTCAGTGACGAGCTGTACAGCTATTTGTACTGAACCACTTTTGTCACGGTTGTATGTCATGAATTTGCATCACGAAGCAGAACTGATTCTGAATCCAAGGATGGCTCGCCGTTACCATTCGGCGTTCCAAAAAAAAAGCTTCTGTTTCGGGACGTACTTTATTCCATGCCTTGCGTTGAGTCCCAAGACCTTGGTCGCACCATGCAACCATCCCCCGTGATTAACACCCCTGCACGAATCTGAGTACTTTGGGCACATTTTTAGCCGAATTCCACACTGGCGAGAGACCTGCAGCAAGCCGACTGTGCATCCCTCATCAAGAACAACGTATTTCGCTGAGCGGTTAGGATCCCAGACAGTACCGCACTTGTTGCCGAGAAGCACGGGTATGCATTTGACCGAGCTACATAGTCCCGGACACGAGTGTGAGTAAGGTTGCTGCTTCAATTTACAGCAAGCCATCAGTCGTCTCGGCATTCGCATATTCAACCGGCTCTCACGAGAGAGGGGGATGGCGCGCACCGCACTACCGCCAAGGACCCGCCCACATGACCTTGATGGCCCCTCGCCCCTCCGATCTTGAGGGCCTTCTAGCCCTGTGCAAGTCCTGTTTTGGCTTGGAGATCCGATGCCAGAATGCCGTTTCACGTAACCGGATGGTTGTCAGACACCCACAAGGATACACATCGTGCGCTCGGAAGCGACGACAGGAGTGCTTGTAGGCAAGAAAATAATTTAGTAAAAGTAAATAGTTCACAAGGCTGGCTAAGCCGTACATGGGGACAAGAAAAGAATGGTCAGGACAGCATATGCGGGCAGGAGCGGCAGCGATACTATGTGTCAGGGTGCGTTAGGGTCGTCGCTCCGCATGCGGAAGCTCCATATCATACTGAAGCGCAGTTCGGGCGACAGGCCTGTCAGCGAAATACAGCAGTCGGGGGTGATGGCTCAGGTCAGACCTCTATTCTACGTTCATCCGATGATCCTGCGCAGCGGCCAAGTACGTGTGGGATGACATCCGGGACGGTACGGTGATAGGAGTTGTGGATGAGGAAAAACAAAAGGCGATCATGGTGGTACAACGAGTTCCACGTCAGAGGGAGTGCCGATTAACGAAGTGTACACTTTCGGTGAGTGAGAAGGGAGCCGGGAAATGGCGTGGGCGGGGCTATTTCACTGCCAAGAGGGGACGCTCATCATAAAAGCTGAGTGTGAAGTCGGCATTCCTACATGGCCAAAAAACGAGGGGTGGGATTGCTGCGTTGACTGCGCTGCCTGCAAGTAAAAAGGATCGGTGGAGGCGAAAAGAGAGGAAGTACATCCGTCGGTTGGGGAACTCATGTTTGACGCCGAAACTGGGGTCAGTGCTGCGGCAGGAAGCACCATCGTGGCAGCACCATGGACTTCGCCCTTGAAAGCGGAGCATAAATAGGTATTCGGAGAGCATGGCGAATCAGGTGTTATCATGTCCTCCACGGTGCGTTCCTCGTCCATCTCCTCAAAGTCGCACCAGCCTTGATTATTGGCGCTCTGGCGAAGAGCAAAGGAGGCACTCCGCTTACGAGAGTGATCTGCGTGTTCTGGAGCTGGAAGAGGCCAGGTGAACGTGGCAGAGGAGGGGGTCCGGGCGGTAGGGGTAGTGCAGTGCTGGACGCTGGTCGGATCACGTCGAGTAATGTTTACACTGACTCCGTGTACCAGGGCGGAGCCATGGGGGTGATGAGGAGAAAGGGACACCTGGTGTGTAAGAAGGGCCTGAGCGAGCTGGGCCTGGCAAGCGAGGGGAGATAAACACCGGAGCGAAGCGATGCGGGGTAAATGAGGTGGTTACCTGAAGTGCAGCGAGGTCAGTTGCTTCTTGGTCGATGTGGTTGGCAGAGAATGAAGCGACGAGGTCGTCGACTGACACGCTCATGATCAAGGGAAAGAGACGGCGAGTGGCGGAGGCTGCAGCAGGGGCGGGCCAATGAAGGTCGACCAACTAAGTATGTACACTCCTAGAAATGACACGTGTCGGACGTTGTCAACTGTCCGGCAACACTGCACCGCTCTCATCTCCAGTCACTGCATTCCCCGTCAACAACCTGATTCCACGCCAATCGCTACACTCGAAAACGGCCGTATCCCAGGAGTCCGGGGAAGAGGGTCGCGTGCTCGAATCCGGATAATGCCTCCGGTATCTATAATACGTTGTGCTTCTGGGTCCGACCGCTACCTGTCCGTCACTCTGTTATGGGTAGGGGGGCTGTGTTTGTCCTCCGTGTGTGCCAGTCTAGAGCCCCTTGTCAGACCAGCTGGGGACTGGGCTCTAGCCTCTGTGCATGTCTCTGCACTGAATATCCCCAATTGGGGTAAAGAGTGAATAATCATACATAGGAGTTCCCATTTACAACAACTCTGGGTACATCATGCCAGGGATCAACTTGGGCAAGAAGTCAGTGCAAATTTTGTAGCCCCTGCTCTAATCATATCACATCTGGGCATACTTTGGTAACTCAAGATATTTGCAAGTGTGCTGACCATGTCTTATTAGAATTCACTAGGATCAACAATGTGTCAGCCATTGAGATAATATATTAGTTGTGATCCCTCCTGCAAGGAGTTTCAAGCTCACTTCCGGCACCGGACACATGAATCTACATACCTTCATCCTAGTTTAGTGTTTTCTTCACTCCCTCTACGGTGGCTTCCAAGGGGGCAGCAACAGGAGGGGACGAGACCTGAGATTGTTTGGCACCAAGATCACGAGCTTGTTTCTTCTGCAGGCCTTGTAGATATTTCGATCCCCCAGCATTGAAAAAAACAACCCCAAAACCCACAATCCAGCAGCCATACCAACCCAGACGAGACCACACTTCCACAGAGTCTGTAAGAGTTAGCAACATGAAAGGCGCTGCCGCGAAATTGAGTAACAGTATTGTGACGAAGGTGCCCAGAATGTCATAAGGATATTTTATCCAAGTGGATTGTGCGCCCGGAGGCAAGACAAGTGGACGGAAGCTAGCCCGGGACTTCCGACCAACGTAGGTCACAAAGCCACCAAAGAAGAAAGTGAGGTAGTATCCAGCCGCGATACCATGCTAGGTACCCATTGTCAATATTGCACAGACGAGTGGACCCAAGCTTACCCAGAATGCACTCGTGAGGAAAGTGGTCAACGTGCTCCGGAAGCCTGGTTTTTTACCTTTGGGAGTAACACGTTTGTAAACACACTCCCTAAGCCAAATATTCGTGTTAATGTTCCAAGCGTCCAGGAGGACCTTGAAGTTGGAGGGAAACTCGATATCGCGTATTTTCACGTTCGCAGCGCCCTCCCAAAGAGACTCGCCAGAGGACCCGAATCCGGTAAAACCAAGCCCAGTCAGGATACTTGCTCCCTACGGGGCAAATTAGCTGGTTACACGCCAACATCAACGCTCCCCCACCTCCGTCAAGGTCCAAACAGCGTAGTATTTGCAGCGCTCAGCGAACCCATAAAATTGAAACACTGTAATCCTGGCAGGTTCGTTGGGTTAGGGGCGCCGTCAGTTGGGGGATTGGCGTACCGAGTGAGGAAGTCTTGCTCGGTGAACCAAGGTGTTAACGCGCTGGCGTAGTTGTAGGATGGGTTTAAGACGATGTAGACACCCAAAAACACGAGTCCGATCAGCATCTTACGGTAGGCAACACGCTTTCTACCGTCCGGAATCGCCCTTCGTGCCGGCTTCGTTGATTCGACGGATTTGAACAATGACTCGTCGATTAGCGATATATAGGACGCATAAGTGAGATACGGTCCAATCAAGACTCCGGGAAAGTAAAAACTGATCATCTAGGAGTCAGCGCGGTAAACAGGGGAAGTAGGTAGCTCACGTGAATCCAAGGAACTCTAGCAACGTAGGATATTTTACAACACGTTTTTCGAGTTGCCACTTGTCCAATTCCTACGACAGGTTAACAGAACGCCAAAAGTAGAAGATAAAAACAACAGACTTGTTGCGGTCTCCCACCATCGTACACGTTCCACGCGAATGTCGTCAACTTCATGGTGAGGACCATTTGGGGGCCTGTGATCTCGAACGTTTCGTAACTTAACGCGTAGACTGCGCGGATAACATGACTATATCAATCAGTCAAAACAAACCGAAACCAACTATAAGCGTTACTTGCTTGATGGTGAGATGGCCCATAACGAAACTAAGAGATGTCAGTACAATCCAAACGAAAGACGAACAATAATGCTTGCACGAAGACAATCCATGGCATGCCTGGACCTCGGAAGTTTGCAGCAATGAAATAGGTTCCGATAGCACTTGCGAGGAGCTGGAGGAAGCCCCATTGGAGATGAAGAATGGGTATAAAGAAAAAAAAAGAGACGAATATGTTGAAAGCATGCTTGAGATGGGGTTGAGATGATGGTATTCTTATGAACAGACTCCCCAGAGGGTACGAAACCAAGAGACACGAAATGAGCTAGAGCACAAAAAGGGTGACTCGCGTGAATGGATGGTTGGAAAGCAAGTACCTTGACCTGATCCACAGAGGCCCCGAGTGCATCAGCTAGGGGAGAAAACAGGGCATCCATCGTGCTAAAGGAGAGCCCCAAGCAAGTGACGGACAGTGCACAACTTGGACCAACTTTTATTACTGCACCTTTTCGTGGCTAATTTTCCCACACACCCTGGTCAATCCGTCTCAGATGAGGCGCCATCAGCAACCCCATGGTGGTCGGCTCCATCGTGGAGGCAACGATCAAACGGCGGCGAGTGCCCCGAAAGAGCCTCTTCTGCTCGTGTCACCCGTGGCTTGCCCAGGTATATCTGGCTCTGTCCGAGCGAGGAGCCTCCTCCCTCCCCGCCCGTGACAAACATCGACCGGTCGCGCCTCCATTGATAGAAGGTACCCTAAACAGACTCGAAAGGGTAAGTGGTAGCCCAGAACCTAATGACGGCTTCGCAGGTTCGAAGCTGCATTCCTCCCCGCTTCCTCCACTCCAGCCCGATGGCTGACCAACCTGATTCTCAGAGAGGAACGCTGGGCAGACGAGCAAGTGAGTGTCCCTCCTCGCACGCACAGTGCCCTTTGGCTCACAGCCCACCCAGCTGCGCCAGAAACTAATTGGCCGGGCCGATTCTAGTCAAACGCCAAACTAGACAAGGGGCATTTGGCCTGCACAAAAGTCTGAGGCAGTACATCGTAGGGGTCCAACCGTAACTACACAGTAGTGCTACTTTTTGGCACGCTAACAAAACTTTCTACGTGAATAAAGACGGGCGCGCCAAAATTCTTTAGGACCTATGATAGAGGGAAATACTTCTGGGAGGGGCCCAGAAAGCTTCGTGGAAATGCGGCAGAGCCGGAGCACGTCGCTAATGTCAGTGGCGGGCGGTGGCCCTCGCTAATTTGTAAAGGCGTGGCCTGCGTCATCCCTATGGAGAATTGGCCCACTAGTAGTCGGTCGGCTCTATGGACAGAAGGCAGTCCCCTTTACTGCATACAGTCCACCTCAGACGGAGATTTCCTAGTCAATTCTCCTTTGGTGTCCTCAACGAGAATCGACTATTCGCCAAACGAGCCAGCTTGGGAGGTCATTGCATTCACAGGGGAACAACCAGGCCCAGGAACCGCGAGGTAGGTCCGATCAAGTTCTATCAATATGGCAAAATATTGGACGACGACAGAAGAAACAAAGGGAAGAACAATGTGTGCATAATAACACCATAAAAGCATCTCCTGCCAATAAAAGCGAGGGGTCCGAAACAACCCTACGAAAATCAAAGGTCCTGTGGCCAAGAGCCTCAGCGATGAGCAGCTTGAGATAGCTCTTCCACGATGTAAATTTTCCTATCCCCGTTCGCGGTAGTGTCCCAGAAAGGTTGGAAGTCGAGAGACACAAAGTTCCAAGTCGAGGTTGCCAAGGGATCTGGACTCGGATGTGCAGCGGCATCAGGGGATTTGAAGTCGAAAGGCAGGCGGTGGACAGCAAGATGAGCAAGCAGGTGGCAGACCAGAATGAATAACAGGAGCGATATGAATAATGCGGTCCTAGCTTTCAACGGAAATTGTCCTTGAAAGGGAGGAAGTTGAGTGATACGCTCGCGCAGCGAGGGCTTGGGAGGGGGTGTGAGGAAGGCAATGTAATACTCAGGGGCCCCGAGCGAGGGCGAAGACGGAGTCACGATGATGGCGGGTAAAAGTGACTTCTCGGTGACTCGTGAAAGTGAGAGGTCTGGTGCATCATCAATAACATGTCCTGCTCAGTTTGCGCATCAGACTTGCCAAGTGGTGCAGGAATCAGGTTGTAGTCGAGGCGCTGTGGAAGCCTGTGGAGTCGACGAGCTGTTATGCAAGTCATGAGCAGAGTTGCTATGCCGCACGGGAGACGTACCACTGGGAGGCATGATCGGTGGATCAGGAAACTGCTTGAAGACGGCTACTGGGGTGCAAAAAAGGTCTCGTGCCAATAGGACGGAACTGGTGAATGAAAGGGTTGAACGAGTGGGATTCAAAGGAGTGTGAGGGTTTGTGTCAATTGGCAAGACGCAAATCAAAGCGATGGGCGACGATGGTAACCCGTTGCTGCGGACGGCAATCGCCGGAAACATATCCAGATAGGAAGGCCTCTCATTTTGTCGCCCCACATGTCGCTCCTGCGGGCATCGTCATTCAAAGTCACGAATCAGACCTTGCATGAAACGTCCTTCCCTGTCCGGAGCTACGTCGTATCGCTCACACGAATAGCCAGTCTCTATGCCGCAGCAGCGTCACCCCCATCGAGTCAGATCCATCTCTTCGACAGTGCTACCCTACAGAGCACTGGTGCTCTAATAGGCCACGAGCAGGCGACTACCAAGCTATCTACCGTGCATCGCCTAGGAGCCTCCACACGCGAACAGCTTTTCTCGTGCGGTAGGGATGGTTGTGTGATAGCGTGGGATGAAAGGAGTGGATCGGCCGGTATTAAGAGTGGGTCTTCCACATATCTATCCAATAGATGTGTACACTTTAACGAATCAAAGCCTGTGTTTGATACCAGTGGAAATGTCTGGGAGACCACGCCCTCTTCTTTGCTGCGATGTGTCGGATGACGGTTTCCTCGTTGCTGCCGGGACGGAATTGCAAAAAGAGGATGCGTTCATCATCTATTGGTCAGCCCAGTATTAAGGCCGGATGCTTCACAACCACCTCACTTGTGGCTCGTTACCCTTCAAGGGATCCACGGAATCCAGCAGCGCGGCTACGCACCCATGGATCAACCCACTCTGACGATATTACTGCCGTGCATTTCCTGAAAGACGCACACTCATTGAGTTCCAACAAGGTGCTATTATCAACCTCGTCAGACGGATTGATCAGCACCTCGAACGCTTTAGAGACGGACGAAGATGAAGCCATAATGTACGTTGGGAACTGGGGGTGTAGCATCTCGCAGGCCGGGTGGATAAGCAGTAGCGGAGTGCGCGTCTGGGCGGCGAGCGACATGGAGACATTTAGTTGTTGGTCAGGCGAGGTGGGTCTGCTTGCTCAGTGAGCATCGAAATGTCCTTACGGTGTTCAGCTTGACCACGTTTCAGCCGTAGATATTCGCAACCCCTCCTTGCACGACCATGGCTATACTTGGGTCACCGATTATCTCATCACAGGGCATTCCACACGGAAAGCAGAAAGCAAACTTGGTATGTTTGTTGGTACCAATGAGTTCAGCTTATTTCTTCCATGCGATAGAGACATTAGCTGATTGTCGTCTCAGAGGCGATTTGGCCTTAATTACCAGCAACGATTTATCAGATGCGATGGCTCCATGGACAATACACTCCGTGTGGGCTGGTGGTCATTCGGGGATCGTGAGATGCGCTTACTGGGATGAAGAGGTGTAACATTTGACTTGCTTGCTTACTTTCATCAGCTGACGGTTTTCTCAGCACGACGTCCTCGTTACCGGTGGCGAAGATTCAAAAATAATTACATGGCGGACACAATCTCCCAACTTCATGGACCATCTAGCACTGGATCAGCGGGATGTTCCAATGGAATCAGCAGGGTCGGGGTCGAAGAGGGGGTGGGAAGACATCATGGATACTGGACAGCACGAATTGGTGAGTCAACCGCTCAGTGACGAAAATTGCCATCGACGGCCACTTTTAGGACTCCAAGCGAATGAGACGGTAACTGATGTCATGAATTTGCCATCACTTGCTGGGATATTTTCATTGTTAACTTTCCAAGATGCGCCTCCGGAATGTTATATATGCTCAGGTCTCCAACGCTTAATGAGTTGTGTGTCGACACCCTCGGGGATATGGCATATGCATGGCGTACGGATGCAAAAAGAATAGGAGGTGATAATGCTGCATAACGATATCATACCACGTATCCTCGGCTCGACACTCTTTCTCCAATCACATTCCGATTTTGTGGGTGCCTTAGACCTTGAAGCCACGAGACTTTCGGCGACCACGAGCACGCTCGAACTGTGGTCGGAGTAATGAGGCTAAAGTTCATACGTGGACTGGATAGGCTTACTTTGCGACCTTTGGAAATTGTATAAGGTTTCTTGTGCTTGTGAGGACCCATGCCAAAGTGTTTGACAGCCTCGCGAGTGTTCCTCTTGCCTCTCAGAAGCACCGTGTTCGAACCCGTCGGCGAACGCAAGGCAAGCTGGTCTAAAGTTATAGCCTCTCCACCAGCTTTGATGATACGCTCCCTTGCAGCTTGAGAGAAGCGAAGCGCAGCAACGGTTAGCTTTGGGACCTCAATGAGACGAGTATCATCAGTGACAGCTCCAACTGATACGATGATCTTGGAGTCGAGGTTTGGGGTGGCCGATGTCTCCTTCACGATTCTCGAGAGTGAAATGGGGGGGCGGTTGACTTTGGAAAGGAAAAGGCGGTGGAGGATTGCCTGAACATGAGGGCGACTGAGCGACAAAACGTCAAAACAGATCAATTTTGTCAGACCTTATTAAATTTTGAGTCGGTACGGCGCGCAAGGAAACGGTACAGCTGAGCAACGATTAGAAATAAGCTTGTCAGAGTTGCTTTTGTCCGCATACCTTGACTAGTAAGAGCAAGTAGGGGTCCTCGCTCTTGGGGGCCGTACGCTGGGCCTTCTTGACGTGGTGAGCCTTGAGGTCGATACCCTGCACAAAAACGCGATGAGACGATGTGCAAACGAACCCCAGGAGGATGAATTCACCATCTTGGTCCAGCCGATGTGTTCTGATATGGTTCCCGCGTCTCAGCGGGAGGGGGGCTTGCAAAACTGTACAGTACCACTAGATAAGGTTTGGTTCGCGGAGTCTGAAATTGAATATCTACCTGGATACAAACACGCGCAAATTCTCTTCTTCAGACTTCAACTATCATGGTGGGTCCCCTCGACCCTGTCGTACTTCACCTCACTCATTTTTTTTCTTACAGTCGCAATACGGTGAAGCTGCAGCTCCTCCAGTGGACCCATACTCTGACGCTTACAACACTCCGGCACCAGCTGCATCGGAATCCCGTGACCGCGATGCTCCCCGCGCGCGCTCTCGCTCCCGAAGCCCGGCTCGCAGCAACAGCGGTTACACGAGCCCTACTTTCCGACGCAGGTCACCGCCCCCGAAGCGGCCTTCGCATGCTCCCATTGTACGCCATTCCTTTCCTCGCTTTTTTTTTCCACCTCATTTGGCAAAGCAGGCGCCTAACCCATCCGCGGTGTTGGGTGTGTTTGGCTTGAGCATTCGAACCCAAGAACGTGACTTGGACGAAGAGTTTACTCGATTTGGAAGAGTGGAAAAAGTGACTATTGTCTACGATCAAAGGGTATGCAACTATCCTCCACTCATTGAATGGTTGTCCCCTCAATCCGTGCCCTTCAGTCTGACCGTTCTCGTGGATTTGGCTTTATCAAAATGTCTAGTGTGGAAGAGGCGACACGTTGCATCCAGGAACTAAATGGCATTGTTCGTTGTGCGCTCCTTATTCTTTCTTGATACTTACCCAAACGTAGGAGCTGAATGGGCGCCGAATCCGTGTCGATTACTCGGTTACCGACCGCCCTCACGCCCCTACCCCAGGAGAATACATGGGTCATCGCCGTTCTCATAGAGACACATATCCAGGCCGCGAATTTCGTGATCGTGACCGTGATCATCGTCGTTATGATCGTGACAGGGAGCGAGACCCCTATGGTCGTGATAACCGTGACTGGCGTGACCGTCGTAGTCCGCCTGCTCGCACTGGCCGTTACTCACCTGATTACAGGAGACGTAGGAGTTATTCAAGAAGCCCGCCGAGAGGTAGCAGCCCTCGTAAGGATTATGATGGCCCTTCCAATGGTGCCTCCAATTCTTCCAACCATGCTGAAAATGGCGGTCGTTGGTGAAGTAACACCCTGCGGACCCGAATATGTCATGTTCTATCTTTGTCTGTTTCTCACAAAGGGTCGGGCACGTACAAATGAAGGGTTCATGGCGGACAAGCTTCAACAGACTTCAAGTTTTGCCAAAGTTTATCGTTACTTCCTGTCTTGAAGAAGCCAGCACCTGGTTCGATATATCTCAGAAAAAAAAAAAATCAAGTTTCAAGTTTTCTTCCAAGTTTTCTTGCTTGTATTCCTCATGCCTTTCGTACCGCTCTACTACTTTGTGTTACACTATCAAGTATTGGTGAAGACGCGCATGGTCAAGTTTACAATATGTCGGTAATACATGCCTGAAGACTTCCCAAGGTTGCAAATACAAGAATATCTGCAACTTAGATTTCTCCTCGTGAAGATTGATGGTGGAACTTGAATACCGAAAGTTGCCCGTCTGAATTTTAAGATTACCAAGGACAAGGTACTCGAGGCAGCTGTACGATGCTCCTGGGTGGGCGCTTACTACTTACCGCATTGACGTCCCTGGCGTCGTCGGACTGGATACCCCGATCAACTGCTGGATTTCTATTCTGACGGAATTTGAGTACTTGTATTCTTATTGTACTGTCAATTGTATCCGTAGTGTGTCTCTCGCCGAGCTTGTGGATAATGAGGAGCTGTACCTGCGGGTGCCGTACGGCAACGCGGAAGTGCGTGTGGCCTCACGAAAGCCCCTCTAAGTCCTGTAAGCCCCCCCGGGCATCCATCCGGCCTGGCTGCCACCCTAGATCGCCCCTGGAAGGGCAGGAACCAGGGTAGCAGCAGCCCACCAACAGGAGCTTTCGCAGGCTGAAATTTCACCCACATCGGTTTCCTTCACCGGCCTCTGCGCGGGAGGCACTCCTTCTTATGGCCAGATCCCCAAACTTTGCGAGGGTGTGCCCACCGAGTCCCGCACGCACGAGGACTCCTTCCTTGCAGGCGATTCTAGGACTGCAGCTCGTACAGCCCTCGACGCAAGCTCGGGCGTCTCACGCAAGATGCCAAGTCAAACGAGCTACGTAAGCACGCACGGGCAAGTCCCCAAAATCCACACTTCCGCTTTCATTCGATCCGTACCAAGGAAATACAACAAGAAAAAGGCTGTTCGTCACATCACGACGTGTTGCTCGAGATACAATGCGTAGAAGAAAAGAATCGCGTGAGCTGGTATGAAGTAGGAATACATATGCGTCCGCAACACCCCGAGTCGCTCTATATACTTCTGAAGCAAAAAAATAATATTAAAAAAAATGTCAGGTGTGGAGATCGTCAGATAGTGTCAGTTTGCTGAATGCAACGACGACGTGCCACCGACATCACGCTTACGCAGCCACTCGGGACACGGTCGTCCCACCATACTCGAGATTTCCCCCGGGAAGGAAAGCGTCGGGCGTACTCTCAAAGGGGAGGACCTTGCCCAACAACCTTTCGTCAATGCCGTCCACCGTCGAAGTCGCCCGCTTCTTCCCCTTGCTCCTCCGACCTGCATTCGCGAAATCGGGGGGGCAGATCACGGGTTTCAGTCCCTCGGACGACGCCATCCGCACCACAGCACACAGAGTGTCATGCACGTCGCTTCCTTCCCAATCAACGTCGGACACGACGTTTACCCAAGAGTAGTTGACGGGCCGGGCCTTCGCCTTCTTATCCTTGCCGTTCCCGTTGGTCATGGCGTCATGGTAACCACTGTCCTCGAATGGGTGCTGGTCCTTGGCACCTCCAAGAAGCGCACGGACACCAGCACGGAAATTGTCACCTGCAGTCGAAACAACGCGATCTGGCGCATCACCCACAAGGGTGGTGAACTGCGCGTCAACACCTTGGCGTGATGGGTCGCGCACGGGTCGGCTCAACAACTGCCTGCCTGCGTCCCATATTTCCCGCCCACCGATGGTATCCAGGATCGCGTCGAGCCGAACACGAGACCGGGTCAAGTACGACAAGAGAGAGACGATCGAACCTTGTTCGCAGTCGTACGGGCTGAGTGGTAACGCGGTGAAAGAGTAAGGAGTCGTGAACGCGTTTTGGTGGGACGAAGACGAAGGCGATGATGATGAAAGGTGACCCGACGAGAACCCGTGCGAGTATGGCGAGGACAATGGAGTAGAAGTCGTCGACCTAGAGAAAGGAGAGGGTGAAATACTCGGGGAAGAAGACGGTGAACGAGTAGACTGCATAGAAGGTGACGACCAAGAGGACATGGCTTCCAGCGCAGTGTTCGAGACATCGAACAATGTGGAAAGGGGCATCGAAGTGACTGGAACAAAGATCACTTCATCCACTCCCCACCCGCGCAGCCTGTCTTCGATGCGGCGTAGTATGTTTCTTTGGTTGTCAAACTCTCTTTCCTCTTCTTCATCTCTTAATTCGTCCGGTAGTTCCAGATAAGCACCTGGTAACGTAAATGGTACAGGTACGTGAGCCCACACAGACCATCCCTCACACGCGAGCATTTGCGCGGAAAGGGCGCCTGCCCCATCATGTGCACGGAGTATAAGGGCACGGGGCCTCGAATCACAGGGCAGAGCCTGCGCAGCAGCGTCTTCCTGATCGCCGCCTGCGGTAAAGTCGTGCGTGTCACCACGAGGAGGGAGAATAGGGTGTAGCTCATGGTGAGAATTATCGTACGCCAGTCGCGACTTCCCCATACGTTGCGTGATCTGGTGAAACGTACGAACAGCACGATAAGCAGGAACTCCGCAGAGCGGCAGGAGAGCAAGTTCATCGACCGTCAGGCTTTCCTTTATGGGAGGCGGTAAGGTGGGACTTCTAGGAACACCAGTGCCCGCTTCGTTGCTTATCTGCGTTGGGGGGACAAAAACAAATGGATGTTTCAAATGGATAAATGGATTCGGAACGCGGTGGATACGATGGCGATCAGCAAGGATGAACTCAGCCAATGCGCCACACTAGACGAGGTGTCAACTCGACTAGACCGGAACAATCGTAATGACTCACCTTGTGGACCGACATCAATCCAACAACCCAATCACCGCGCTTTGCCACATCAACGCCGACCTCCCATCCTACTTCCAAAACACGACCAACGAACGAGCGACCAGGAATATAACCCACAGGCGGACCTCGCCCCTTGTCCTTTTCGTTCGACTTTGGCCCCTTGGAGCCATACGGAGCGCCCGCGAGCGATGAACTGGGACGCGGAGGGTGAATACCCGTGAGACGTGCGTCCATTCCGTCTAGGCCGACACCCCAAACTTGCACCAAAACAAAACCAGCGCCGACGTAGACAGGTGGTGCGCGATACGCGGTAAAACCAAGTGGGGATTCCTTATCTGATTGGTAATTCTTGTCCTTAGCCGTGGCAGACGGCTTATCTTTGGAGAACCATGCTACACCGAAAACGCTTCCGCGGGATTTGTGAGACTTGCGATTTGTCCCGGAGCTTGCAGCAATGCCGCGGACGATCTCGATACTGGCCATTGTTGTCTGAGCGAGGCGTGCGCGCGGTAGGTCAATTTGGTCGCCCAAGCCAAAGCCAATGCCTATATTGTCGCGCACGGTGGCGCCGGGTCGAACCCTACCGATTTTCCAAACTCGGTGAGGGCCGTGGTCGGGCGCCAGGGAAGGTGAACTTGCAGCATGAGGGAGGACAAGTTTGGTGTAGCCACGAGTGCCAGTAGAAGGTAAGGTATCATGGGGATCCGAAACGGTCACGTGTGCAGCAAGGGCGTCGAGGACGTTAGGAGGGGGAGATGTATAGGGTGATTTTGAGGTCGAAGCAACACTGTGAGACGCTGTTGTGGGAAGATGTGACACCGGGTTGATTGTACCAGGAGCTAAGAAAGAGCTTGCACTGTACGCTGCGGTGGATGGGATGGGTGCCTGATCACCAGCAAGTAGGAGGGACGGAGATGAGAAGCTCCGCTGCCGGGAGACCTTGGATGAACGGAGCGGAGAAGAGACACGTGGCTTATGGTATACATCCGGCGAGCGGTCGGGAGAACGAGAGACAGTGTGTTTTGGGGGGGTTGGAGCGGCGTGGGTGTAAGAAAGCGGCAGATCGGGGTCCAAGTCTTCCTCGACCTCGAGCAAGGCAGACATACCGACGACGGATCGTGCTGTGCTAATCTTTGCTTTCCCGATGCCCTTCGCCTTGGGTGAACGCGGTGGGGGCGGATGGGGGAGAGGGGGGCGAGGGGAGGGGGTGGAACGAGAAGTAGGAATGTGTGTCGATGGGGGAGCACTGCGCCGCTTAGTCTGCTTTGACTTGAGTTTCTGGTTGTCGGAACGAGGTGCGACAAGCCAGCGGACATCCTTTGCCCAATCCTCATCGGTGTACATAAGTTTGCGGTCGGATCTGAGGGTCATTTTGGGACTAGAGTGGTCGGGAAGGGAGGTGGAAGGTGGGATGGCGTCGGAGAGAGAAGTGGCGGAAGCGGGGGGGGTAGTAGAGGGGAAGTGTTGGGTGGAGTGGGGGGGGGATGAGGCGGGAGTGAAGAAGAGGTCGTCGGTGCCTTCCGAGTGGCGGAGGACGAGCTGCATAGAATGGATGATAAGAAACAGCTGGATGAAAATGTGAGTGGGCACTGACGGTGCCACGGCGCCCATGTGCATGCACGTCCTGGCGGTGACAGGTGTCATGCGTCGTGCCCGGTGTCGAATATCGCTGTGATGGTCGTCCCAGGATTTTTTGAATGACGGTTGGCTTGACCATCGCCGACGACAACGACGACAGCGACGATGGGGACGGAGGAGGAGGAGAGGCGGGAGGGGAGAACGGGAAAGGTGCGCTTCACCCGCAGCACACCATTTTGTCCTGCCAAATCCGGTCTGGATTTAAATCTCTGACGTCATCCAACTCGCTTGCCACAACCGACGGCAACCGGCCCGGCCCTTACTCCTCCCCCTCCTCCTCCTCCTCCTCGCCCCACTCCACATCCCACTCCACATCGCGCTTATCGCTCACACCTGCGCTCATTTTTATTAGCTTTACCTCAGCGCTGCGCCGCAGCTCCTTCCCGCTCCTCGCCGCTCCCAGTACTACCGCATCTTCCTCCGTCGTCTCCCCAGAGGTCTCCACAGGCAGCGTATACCGCACTAGTTCGCCTGTACCCCAGTCTCGCAAGACTGTCCGCGCTGCCCCCGCATGATCCAGCATGCCTCTCTGTCCCGCCGTAAGCATGCCATAAGCAGCCATCTAATTCGACTTCCTTGCCTTTTTAACCAGTCCACTCACCCGTGCTACTCCCGCGAGAAACCTCGTCACATCCCCTGGCAGGAACGCCGGTAGGTTGTACGCCAACATCAAGTCTTGTGCGTCCGCATTTGTTACGATATGTGCCACTAGCCACACAGTCAGCCCGTCGCCCACCAGCCATCCACCACCTACCTCCAAATAGCGGATCTTTCAGTCTGTCAATTCGGCCCCTACAGCGCAACAGAATATCCCGCGCCCGTGTCACCTCTCGCTCCTGGTCCGTCAAGCATGCCGCCTGCACGAATTCCAGTCCAGGTGTGTCAACGAACCTCACTCTCCGTCCATCGCTGCCGGGTATTGTGCTAACCACTTCTTGGGCACTCGTCGTCGTATAAGGCCCCTTCGCCGACGCTGCCGTGTGCACGTTGTATATCGGGAATATTTCCGAGCCGAGAATCGAGTTAACAACGGCTGATTTGCCTGCCTAGCCATCCATCGAGTAAGATTCGGATGCAGACCACTATCCCACACTCACATTCGTCACTCCAGTTACAGCAACGACTAGCTCATCGCTATTTTTCGTCTGTGCACGGCTTTCCAGATATGTCCAGAGTCCAGCAAGGCCGAGGGCGTCATCCTTGGGCTTCGGCTTGACCTTCTTGTTCGTGGCTCCAAAAGATGTGGGGGGCATGAAAGCCGATGACACCCTGAAAGGTAGCACCGTATATGACGTCCGTAGATGTACAAGCCATTGTGCGAGTGATTCCCGTGGTACCAAGTCTGGAGCATCTTGTGAATTCGAGAACACGCCTTCTTGTCGTGCGCACCTGCTTTGTTCAGCAGGACAGTCAACTTGCCCTGTGCTGCCTCCGCTAACGCATCGCTCATGCCCGCGACTGGGTCACGAGCATCGACCACCTGCAAAACCAGGTCCGCCTTTTGCATGACTTGGCGTAGCGTTGATGGACCAGGAAAGACAGGGATAGCAGGCGTCTGTTCTGCAACGACATTGCGAGTGTCCTCGTCTTGAAGTACGGGCGCTTGTCTCAGTGACATGACTCCATCAAAACCCTGTGCGTCGTTCTCGTCGATATCGATCCCCTCTGAAATCGCGCCGTGGTCATGGTCACTGATGTCCGCCGCGACCGCACGTTTTTCGTCCTTGCGACGCTGCTTCTCTGCAGCTGCCTGTATGGGAGTGATTGGGACGCCGGGTAGAGCACAGATTGGGGGTAGCGCACTCGGCGTCGCTCTTCCGCGACCTCTGCAAGGATCTGTTCTTTATACGGAAAGTTGTTTGGAATGCCGGGGTCCTTTTTCGACTTTTTTTGCACGGCTGCGAGGGACGGTGAGGCGGGCTGGGAACGAGCGCGGTGCGACGCACGCTTTCCGGCGGCCTTGTCTTGTCGCGCCTGTTTCTTGGCCTTTCTGTGGTGCTCAGAGACCTTGTGTTTGATCTTCTCGCGCTGGCGGGTCGTGCCGCGCTTGGAGGTGTCTGCGATGGCTGGTGAGCTGCACGGACGCCGTCGCGATCTAGACACGCACGCTTGCGAATGCGAGGCATGAGCGGAGGGACCAAGTTACATAACCCGCCATGGCGCTCGATCCCGCCCGCCACGTCGCCGTGCACCCGGAGCGCGTCTCGCACGTCGCCTCGACCGACTTTCCTGGCCACCGTCCCGCACACGACGACGGCTGGGATCTCGCGAAATTCAAGCAGGTCTGCGCCTTCTCGTCCCGCCGCATGTGAGCTCACGCGCACCCGGATCAGAGACTCGCCGTCCGGGTCGAGCGTCTCTCAAATCGCTCCATCGACTTGGATCTCGTCGGTCTCGACGCCTCCATCGCCAACGCCTTCCGACGCATTCTCATAGCCGAGGTACCGCCGTGCTCGTTCCCCGCCCGCGCAGGCTCACAGGCGTAGGTGCCGACGGTATGTATAGAGCGCGTGTACATATGGTGCAACACCTCCGTCATCGCCGACGAAGTCCTCGCCCATCGTCTGGGGCTCGTTCCCCTCGACGTCGATCCTGCACTCCTGGACTTCCGAGACCGTGAGTGTGCCCTGCATCCGCTTCGCGTGCACGTTCCCATCGCCCTTTCCTCGCGCAGCACACAGCGATCAAGCGACGGACAGAAACACCCTCGTGTTCCGGCTCAAAATCGCCTGCGAACGCAGAAAAAACGCGCCAAAAGACGCCACCGACCCCGAAGTGCTCTTCATCAACTCGGAGGTCCTCTCTTCCCAGCTAGAGTGGGTTCCCCAGGGCGAGCAGGGCACGGTCATGTCCGCAAATCCACCCTCGCCAACGAACCCGAACATCGTCCTTGCAAAACTCCGTCCAGGACAGGAGATCGAGATGGAGCTGCATGCCGTCAAAGGCGTCGGTAAAGACCACGCCAAGTTCTCCCCCGTCGGTAATCTCGCAACCCGCCATCCCATCGCCCCACCCGCTGATCGACCTCTCACAGCCACCGCATCCTATCGTCTGCTCCCCGCGATCATCCTCAACCCGGAAAAACCTGTGCCGCCCGAGCTCGCAGAGAAATTTCAAGCATGCTTCTCTCCGGGTGTCATCCGGGTACACCCGCGGACGAAAAAAGTCAGCGTTGACGAAATGTCGGCACGCTTCGAGTCGATGAGCCGCGAAGTGTACAGACACCCCGAATTCGATGGCTGTGTGCAGCTTGCCCGGGTTCGAGACCATTTCCTTTGTGAGTGATGCTCCGCTCTCGACCGTCCGCGTTTCGTGTCATTATCGTCTAGTCTGCATCGAATCGGAGGGGTTCTACCCTCCGGAACGTCTGCTACCGGAAGCAATCCAGGTGATGCGGACAAAGATCGCCACGCTGCGTCGTGCTGCTGAAGCACTGCTGAACGATACCAGCACGAACGAAGATGCTGAGATGGCAGAAGCATGATACTACATTTCGCATACGTTGTGATACAGTTTTGATACACAATTCTACAGAAGAGGTGGCGCTGTCCGACTAACTGAGGCGACATACATGAACGCTGAGCGCTGAACGACGGAAGAAAGGGGTTGCACCATCGTGCGTCAAATCCCACACATCGCGCCTCACTGGCCTTCTGAACCACCTTCCTGGGCTGCACGCGGGACAGTGAAATGGATCGGTGGCGTTTTGTCCACCGAGGTGTAATAAAAGCTCGTAATACGACGCCGGTCATCACCCTGCACACTCGCGTCCTGCTCGATTCTATAGGTCGGATCAGAAGAGATTGATGCAGCGATCATCACCGAGCTTACCTAGCGCTGAAATGAACGTGCGCGCGTCGCTGCGCCGGTCCCGCGCGAACACGAATGGGGAGCGAGCGCGTGACGACGAGCGCGCCGGCAACGACAGCGGGCTGACCGCCGTCGTTTCTGTCAGCCAAATGGCGATCGGGGCAGTCTCGTTTCGCAGCACGCACCTCTCCGGGCCTGTCGTCGTTGGCCGAGAGGATGTCCTCGTTCCAGACCACGCTCACGTGCGTGGCCACAGCGCGTTGGGACGCCAGGTCGTCTCTGAGCGCCTGCAGCGGGCGTAGTGCATGGTTCTGACGGACCTCGCAGGCCGGCGAGAACGCTCGGCCAAAAGCTTCACGGAAGCCGACGTCCGTTGCCTCGTAGAGGGACGTCAAGCGTGGACGGAGCCAAGCAGTCGCGTTCGTGGACGGGCTCAAGCTGGGCATTCCGGCAGTGCGGAGAAGAGGGGTGTTGGTCGGGATTGGATACAGGAGAAACACAGCCGCGACGTGCACGACTGCGAGGACTGCCACCCGGGTCACGGTACTTGTCATAGGGGAGGGCTCGTCCACCTATGCCAGAATTCCCTTCTGGATCGTTTACCAATCCGACGATGCGCCCACAATAGCCTCGTGGCTCCTCGCTTTCCGTCATACCAATGACTGGCCTGTCAGCACCGCCCACCAGCCTCTCCAAGCCTCCAGTATAGGGGCAACAGCAGGGGGCGGGAATCCCATGGCCTCTACTGCCCGTCCAGCCCATGCACGCTGAACGTATGTCGGTAGTCCGAGTGGGTACACGGCGCCGTGCTGGATGTTGGCATCGGGAAGTGAGGCCAGTGGCGTGTTTCCGGAGAACCGCCGAGTTTCAGGGTGTGTGGGCCGGGGCGAGCTCCTGACTCCCGGAGAACGACTGTGGGAGTATTCTGGCGTGTCGCCGAGGCGGACAACGCGGTTGCAGCCAATAGGTATCACAGTACGAAAAAGGTGCGTCGACGTCCCAAGCTCAAGTGTGCGAACGGGAGAGGGAGAAAGTCGTATACGCTGCACAGTGGTAGGGAACGAGTCCCAGTTCACTGATCATCGATCGTCGTCTGGCAGGCAGTCACGCACTTGGCACATTCCACTCTCTGGAACGCACAATGAATGATGGGTCCGGGACGTCCCCATCAGATTCTCCGTGATCTTGTCTCCCGGTCGCCGCAAGCATATATGTTTACAATGCGTCAAGTGAGGCGGGGGGCGAGGCAGGTTGCAGGGCTCAGCATGGCAACGAAACGGCGCGTCTAATAAAGCATTGCAGCGTTGAATCGCCGCCTCGCCGGAGGCTTTTGATCACAAAGCTATTGAGACAAGAATGTGGACGCACCAATTACTACCGGTGTTACAGTCTCGTTTCACCGGTTGGCCGCTAGCAGTCCCCAGTTTGTACACCCTACCCGAAGTGACCACCTCGGCAATGTCTGCTACCGCAGTCCAGCTCCAGTACATGTGCTTCACTGTGATGCCCGCTAGTTCATTTCAACCCTACGTCATTTGGCAAGGTGGCACATCCCACTGGCCCGGTGATATGCAGAAAGCGCTTGGCGCAACGGGTATTACTATCGTAGGGCGTAGACTAGTCTACCATTAGCAATATTTAGTTTCATCCATGTCAAAGCCACACCGTGATATGTACCACTCCGCAGCGTTCTCGGAACTCATGAGGACACCCCCCACTCATACCGATCACAGGTAGGCGCCTCGAGATGCCACACGTTTCTGCGGTTAACGTGAATCCTTGTAGTATGCATTGAAAGCAGAGACTCGGGAGCAGAGCATATACATAAACTTTGCAAAGTAGTCAGAGGTTCCACCTCTATATTAAGCCAATACTTGCCATAGAATAGCTGATCCAGTCCCATTAACCTACAGCACGATAGCTCTCCGTCATGTGAATATCTCCTATCGGAGTCCTATGTCTCGTTCATCTCCTTCTCTTGACGACAGCAGGATAACCAAGCGAACCACATCATCGTACGCAGCTGGAGCACATCTTCTTTCCACGCCATCGATTGATTCTGCTCTCTAAATTCCTTCGTGAGCTGCTCACAACGCGCGATATTTTCGGGGCTGACAAAGTCGACTGCAACTTTAACGCAGTCTACGAGATTACAGACCTAGCGTATCATCGAATTAGATGCCCACATTTATGGCGGATTGTCCTTACCTGATGCGCACACCCAGCGGGTATAAATATAGCTTCCCCTGGTTTCTGATATATCCTATGGCTCTTGATCCCGTACATATCGTATAGTTCCTTCCGCAACGCACTGTCGAGATAGAACTGTTGCGAGTGTATGGGATCATGTTGATACGACCCCTTGAATTTCCTTCGGAGGAACACACGCAATTTATCCGCGTCGCATGCGCGGAAGAGATCCCAGGCAGCACAGCCGGGCTTCCCGTCTGGGGTGGGGGAGGCAAAAGTCATGATATTGACAGCGTCTGCCATGTCCATGTGTAGCCTGGTGGACCCCTTGCTGCCCGCAGACTCGGAAGATGCCATCGCATTATACATCTTTGGACCTGATTCACTGGTTAGTTGCCGTGCACCCACTTATCCATCAAGACGTACCGAGGTCTGGCGCGACAGTATTACTCGGGAAGTGCGAGGCGATATTGAGTGCGCCATCTCGGCGGACGTAACTGGGGACCGGTACAGCTCTGCTAAAGTCCTCGAACAGTTCAGGAAATACAGTTTTAAAATCAGTTGATGGTGGCCAGTCCTGCGAACCACATTGAGCCTGCATCAATCAAAATACTCATAGAGTTTACCTTCAATTTCCAGCACTCCACTCGGCCTTCGTACTTTCCGAACCACGAAAAGAATTCACCGACAGTGACACGCTTGTTCAAGTCGGACTGGCACTCCAGTATGAGACAGCTCTGAGAGTTATATTTCTGAATGAAATATTCGGGCGTCCATTGGATCTGGAACTTCGGAAGTAATCCAGTAACCACTAGAGGATCACCCTTGACCCAAAGAGGTCTGAATACCTCCTCCGTAAGTTCTGAGTCTGAGATAGTAACTGTGTGATGGAATGGTATTTCTTGTAAATCGGCCGAGATAGTGCTAGGCAGAGGGTGTGTCTGAACCTCCATGTTTGGTGGAAACCCGTTCGGTGGATCGTCGACTTGTGTCTCCCGGAGGGTGGATAGCACAGCGCCAGGGTTTGATGAACCCACAGGAACTCCGTTTAAAGCAGCGCTCGAGTCGGTTACGGATTGCCCGTTTTGAAGTGCAGGATCGATAGCTCCAATAACCGGAATCTCGTCAAGATCTGGCTCCGCCAGGAGTGTCTCCATGTCCTTGATAGCTTGGGCCAGCTCAGACTTGCAAAATCGTGACATAGGAGAGAAGTCCTTGGCATGATGCTCGTTCCTGCGTGTGCACGATAAGAAAAACGGGTTTGTGTGTGCGTGTTTTTCTCGTCTGGCTTGTAGAGCTGCAATCTCCGCCTGCGTTGCGCCAGGCTTGTCTTCGGTCAAGTCTTTAACCTGTTCAAAGCATTCGGCGCATGCTTCACGGCCACACAACCGGCACATCCAACTGCACGAAAATATCGAAGTCATGCAAGTATCTGAAAACATGAATCGTTTAAAACACCTTGTTCAATGAGTAGAGTCAAATAAAACTTACCACAGGTGGCACGAACTTCGCTCTCTCTTGTTCGGCGTATGATTTCAGGGTAGGCCAGGTGATCAAGCTCTTGGCGCAGCGTGGGTATCAAGGCCTTCGCAATTGTTCGCTAAATTACGTGGTAAGCCAAAGCAAGAAGGTAAGCCAACTATCCGAGTTACCTTTGTTCGTCGAATGTGCTGCTCAGTCAGAGGGACGTTCCACTGAACAGGAAAGCTCATGTTCGGAGCGTCCGCTCGCTGATTCTCCACGAAACTGATACCCACAATGTTCCGCTGGGCATCCTTGAGAAAGAAGCGAATTCCTTGGAACCGACATGTGTCACCAGCCCAGCGGCGGGTACAAGAAACGCATCGCGGGAAATGTTCCGATCTGTATCGATTCGACATGCAACGAGCGAACTGAAGTTCGGGCTGAAGTGAATTAGACTCATTCCCTTGACCCCCATTCTCTGTTATATTACGACCCACAGGATAGGTAAGATGGCAGTGAGATACCATGAGTGAAACCAACCTTCGCCAACCTTCTCTTTTCCTTTGTCAGTAGATGCTGAAGAATACGAGACAGTTGGCATTAGTTGGGCTACATGAGAATAAGCGCGGGTGCCGATCTAGGCGAGGGGGAAACCAACCATTCTGAGCGACAATCTGTGCTGCTTCACTTCTTTTCCTGGCGTTATAACCACGTTTGGAGGATGCTTCAGTTGGGTAAGGGAAAGATGATCGAGGAATGATGAGTAACTCGCACCATTTCCGCCGTCTGTGGACTTCGCCTTCTTGCCCTTCTTCGGTTTCTGTGCTGGCGGGTCTTCAACTTCTGATGACGGTCGTTTCTGTACCTGAGGTGGCGGAGGTGGTGGAGGTTGGTACAGCATAGCAGAGAACACTGCAGGAGGTGCATGCATCAATGCACCCACTTCGAACATAGGCTGCCCTGCGATCGGTGCGCTGAAGCGCGCCGCTAGACGAACAGAGGCTCTTTCAGCATTCTGTAAAGCTTCGATTCGACAATTCAGGAAGGAATGTGGAGTGAGGTAAAAGTAATAATTACATGCGGGATGAGGATGGATAGGCTGTGGATGGTGCTCTTGTCGAACGTGATTGTATTGGTCTGTCAGTGGTGATAATCAGTCGTGGGCGTCGCGCATCTGACACGACGTGTCACAAACTATTTTGGGGATAGTCGCCTGACATTGCTATAGAAGACGCTTCTGGACTTAGGAACGCCTGTATGTGTTAAGTGGACGTCGGCTCACCAGTCCGCTCGTCGGAGTACATTGGTGTTAGGATCGGAGACCCATAGGGGACAGCGGCTACGTCTGGTTGTGGGGGCCACGGAGCTGTTGCCATTGCAAAGTTCCCATGCTCGTCAATCCTCGGCCTTGGTTGCCTTTGTGATATGTCTCCGTTCATCTCAGCATACATATGGGGAGGTATTGGATACGATCGAACAGCAGGGGGTCCGGCGTCAGGCCTGCGTTTCGGTGCATTTGGATCGTCGTTCACAGGTTCCCAGCTAGCCGCACGAAGGTGGAAAGAAGAACCCGATTCTGGCTGTTGAGGATAAGGAGCGTGTGGAGGGTGCTGAGGATGCTGGTACTGGGAAACACCAGGAGAGGTGAGAGCGGGGAGGTGGCCTGGATGGGGGTAAGCAGAGGAGTCGGAGGAAGGATTAAGGAGTTGGCTGATGGAGGTACGCCTGTCATGCATGCCATTCATTGCTGGGCATGCAAAGGGGCACTGGAACGGCGGGCACTTGGAGGAACGAAGAGCGGCAGGGAAATGAGCGGTTGGGAGACGCCCTCTCGCGGAGTAGGCACATTGAGCGGAGTGGACCTCGCGTCTTAGACTCCGCCCTCCCACCCCGCCCGGCAATCCGGAACAGTCCCACCGGTACCCCAGCCGCGAACCTCCCGCTGTCGGCCGACTAGCCATGTCATGTTAAAATAGTGTGCAAGTAGCTAGTATGCATGCGCTGTCCGTTGTTCCAGCCAGGGATCCCACGAAAGAAGGAAAGAAAGAAAGAAAGGCAACCAAACGACCCTGCCTCAACACTATCAGCAGAACTGGACATGAGTATCGTGGACGAACATGGTGAGACCCAAAATCAACGCAAAATCAATCCCAAGACGAAAGAGACGAATAAGACTAGTATGATGCACCGTAGTGACACTAAAAGTATTTGCGGAAGATCCCGGCGACCTTCAGATTCAAGGGAATGAATAGTGGTTTGATCATCCAGACAAGCTTTCCGAAGGTCGCCCACCACCGTCAGGGGATCTCACCTGGCTCATTACGACCACCCGACGGGTTGACCGGGGAATCGTCTGAAGAAGCTCGCCTGTTGGCCTCTGCACTCGGAGTGCGCTCTCTCGGTTCTACAACCCTCATGGGCGTTATTTCGCGCGCGATACCGGTAACTTACCGGACAACACAGGCGTGTCTTCAGTGGTGGAACCTGGCTGCTTTCTTTGCGACGATATTTTATCTGGTTTGTCTGGGACTGGCGTTAGCGACGTTGGAACCCAGGAAATCGAGCTTTCTGTACCCGTGAAGACTGGCACCTCAACTATTGGACCTGACGGGTAGTCAACACAAAACATCATTCCAGAATAAATCAAAAGCCATTTACTCGACGTGGTTGCTCCTTCGTGTTTATCGTTTGAACCCGGTCCAACGTTCGTTGAAGATGTCGAGAAGTTTTCGCTAAGTTTCAGCAACACGTCCAACTTCTCTGACGGGGGCAATACATTCGAAGATACAACGAGAGGTACACCTTCGTGATGTCCCTCTGTCTTGCCGAGGGACGACGAGCGACTCGGTGAGTGATTCATTGGAGTAGCCCTCCCCTCGGGTACATGCAATCGCCGGGCGACAGCCTGAGCTTGCGTGTTCTGCTCAGTCGAAATCGACTTTGCAACTTCCGGACGCAAATCTGCCCACATCTGCAGTGCTTTGATGGAACCCCACTCGATAATCTTGTTATTGAGCCATTGGAGTGACACGGGCTTCGTTAGAAAGTCATTGCATCCTGCTGCAAGTGCAGCCACTCGATCACTTTGGAGGGAAGATGCTGTCAGCGCGACAATGATAACCGAAGAGCGATAGGGCGATGTGGATGTCGAGGTACGTGACGTTGACGAGGCAACATCGTCAGGAGTGCGAGCGCTGCTATCAGACTGAGGAGTCGAGGGAATGCAAGCAGCAGCTTCAAGTTGCCGAATTTCCTTTGTTGCCTGAATTCCATCCATGACGGGCATCTGAATGTCCATCTGCAGCTTCATCAGAAAACTATAAACCTCGATTCCTTGTCTACGCTCACCAAAATAAGATGAAAACCCCCGCTACGCCATTTCTGTACGGCCTCCTCTCCATTCTTAGCAACGTCGTACTTGATTTTCTTTTTCCGCATAAACGTGGACAAAATCGTTTGGTTAATCGGGTTGTCTGAGTCGATGCGTCAGTGTAACTCCCACCGGGAACTAACCCACGCACCGTCAACGATAAGGACGCTGATTGGTGGGGTGATGTTCGTGTCAGTTGTTCCTTTCCCTGTCTTTGTGGCCATGACAGGTGGCGTCGAAACTTTCTGATCTGGCACCCGTCTTGACGGCCGTCTCGTAAGGGTGCTAGCTGGTGGTTCAAGAGCATTGGGCGACCCTGGTGGGGACGATGCCTTCCTCCCTTCCACCGGGTTCCCCTTCCACGATGAAGCGGGAGGGAGACCAACGTCATCGGCCAACACGGATGGTTTCCGGGCCTTCCCCTTCGTGACAGAACCGGCTACAGACGCTTGAGTATCAGGACTCGGTAGTGAATCTTGACGATTGGGAATAGGTACGGCAGATCCCTGAGTATGCAACGCAGAAAAAGAAACAATCTGCTGACCGGGGCTCTTGTCCTCACTGCTAGACGGTCGGCGTGAAGCTGGTCTGCGCACTCTATCTGGTGAAGGAATAAGGAACTGTGCCTTTGGCACCTCAATAGGACCTGTCGTCCCGAGTGTCTTGACACCTTTGGCCCTGGGTTGAAATACGATTCCAGCAGGCTGGCCATCTGGGTTGGAGATCACAAGTCCAGAAGCGGGGGACATGCCCAGCTTCACAGAACCGTCAGGGAAGTACTCTGCCGTATCTGAGATGGCAAGCGGAGATGGTGGATGTAAACCATGCGGTTCACCTATCACTTCCCTCGGCGACTTAGCGCGATCGGAGCCCGCACGAGGGGAGTAAACAGGTCTCGATGGAGGAGACTTCGGAGTGGTCTGCCCATGGTTGAAAAAAGGTGTAGCATGAAAGCCTGGACTGCTCGGAGCGCTCCCGATGGGAACGAAGAGCGGATCAATAATGGGCTTCGTCACCGCGGCGTAGAGGGCAGTTAAGAATCGACGTGGCCCTGCCGGTTTCGGGACAATCATGATGTCTAGAGGTGGCTTGATGAATGCGTCGACCGAGGGGGGTAGGTTTGACTGGACGATGTCCTTGACAGCTTTGTAATTTGCTAGGCTTGTAAAATGCACAATAACGTGCGCAGATGCAGCTTGAGCGACGGTGGGGAAACCATATCCCAATGCTTTGGCTATCTGCGGCGAGGACTTGGGGCGGTGATGAGCAGCGAGTGACGGTCGTTTGCCGCGTGAGTGTACGACGGACGGGAGGGGTTGTTGCTCAGCACGGTCTTTTTGTACCCTCTCGCGTAGAACCGATATGTCGTCATCAATGAAAATGAACGTCCCTGACGGTACGACACGAGAAGTCCCATTGGATACCATACTAGCATTCTCATGGTGACTGCTGTCTGCAGAGCTCCAGTGACGAGGTTTGACCGATTGTGGATTTGTCTCTGGGTTACTGTCAGATGACCACATCTTCTCAGATACGCCTCGATGACCATCTACGTCAGACTCCAGTGAGACGTGGCTCACATCCATGCCCCATGTAGTGAGATAACTCGTCAAGTGGTGAGCAAACGCACTGCTCTCTTTCGCATACAAGATAGCCCTCTTCCCTCGTAGTGTTTCAGAAAACTGGACCAATTCTTCCAGAGTCGGTTCTTTGGCTATCCGAGCCCCGGAGAATGGAGGCGAAGTGTACTCTAATACGGGGGCGGCTCTAGCATTGATGGAGGCCAAGCATCCGGATTCCAGAGGAAACGTTAATTTGCACGCTCGACTTGGCAGCGACTCCCGAACAGAAAGATCGCAAGTGATGGAAGCACCTGTGCGTGAACACAGTCGCTGCAGTAAGGGGGATCCAAAATTAGGCTTGGGTCGGACCAACGGATCGGGGGCAGTAAGAGAGAGCACGCCATTACTTGTCTGCGACTGAGTGAAATGATGGTTGATTCGGAATACGCAACGGACGGGCCCATCCTCGATAGTAGACATGTAGGAGCCTCTTCTATTTTCAGAGCGCTTATTCTCACCTTCAACTGGAGAGTCCGATGGATCGTCCAAGACCGGTTTGATAGACAGTTCAATATCGATTGTGTCACCTTGGCGGGCAGTATGCAGAACTTGGCGTAAAACCTTGCAAACCATTAGAATGGGCACCGTTTTGTCTATCATCGAATCTGCTCACATGTGTCAATGTGCTGGAAAGTCCTAACTCTTCGCCGCGGACGGCGACGTGTCTCAAACTAACATCCGCATGGACGAGCACAAGGTCAACACCTCTTTGTGCGGCGCATCCGCTCAGAGCATCTCCCACGTCCTGCAGCATTTCTCCGACATCAAAGTCGGAGGAAGTGAATAAGGTGCGTGGCACGGATGATGCATCGTTGTCAGCCTGCGAAATAGCACGTCCGCCCAATGCACACAAATATGGCATATTGGCAGACACAAAATTGAGGTTCTTCATTGTGGTGAGCACCGCAGACATGGAAGACGTTGGCATTGATAGCGAGCAGGCCGCGTATTGTTCTCTGGCAGGATCAAGCATCTGCGCAGGAGATACATGTAGAAGCGTCTGGACGACCATTTCTACGGAGTCTGCCAGTTCCAATGAAACCTCATGGAAATGCGAACCATCAAATGAGCCAGGCGTGACTGGAACGCTTGAGAGGGGCGGAAGCATTGGAGTCCTGTGAGGATTCTGAAGGTGCTCGAGCTGGGAGGGTAAAGGCGCCGGAAATGTGCGTGACGGTCGGGGAATGTCAGACCCCTCGTGCGTGCCCGCGGCTCCAAACTGGTGCTGAAAATACTTGCGAGGGTTGGGAGAGTTGTCATAATCATCGGAAAGCTCAGCCTGAGAGTGTCTATCAAGAGACGAAAATTCTCTTTCTGAAAGATCGGAGTCTGCCTCAGGAGAGCTGAGGACTGCAGAGCGCTCCACGGGATGTCCAAGAGGCGACTGAACGGGTGGAGATGGCTCAACGGGCCAAGTCAGAGCAAACTTGCTTGGACCAACAAACTCGGGTGCAAGTGCAGGATCGTCGTGGGAGAGAGGATGACGAGGAGCAAAGACCTGTTTTGCCCCCGTCATGACAAGTCAGACAGACGCGGCGCAGCGACAAGAAACCAAGCTCCTGGCGACAGCGGTCAAGAGAGTCCAAGGGAAAGGAAAGGCCTCGCCAGGAGACGAGATGGGGATAAGTTTTGTAGCAGGAACTCTGGGAGGGGACGCCGTGCTAGGCCGAACCCTCGATCGACGTCTGGCAGCTGGAAATGAAGTGTGTGCGACTGTCACTCTTTGTCACATGCGTTTAACTGCCGTACATACATGTTCCTCATGGCAAAGCAAACCAGTGAAGATTTCATAACAAGCCGTAGGAATTTAGCTACATACTCAATAATATGTGGTTAGAGTAAGGCTCAGTAGGTCAGCTCAACGTCTCCCTCCGCCACCAAGTCCATGTCGTGGTAACTAACTTTCTTACCCGCCGCAGCCCGTGGGTCCTCCTTGGCGTCGGGCGGCGGAGGCGGGGGTGGTCCGCCACTACCTCCCTGGCGGCGACCGCCCTTTCTACCATTGGCTTCGTGGCCACCAAGAGAGGCATCCAATGCCATGACGGGCTTAGCAGGAAGACCAGCCGCTGCGGGAACCGTAATTTCCATCGGCGGATCAAAGCCTGGCGCATAGCCGCTTATGCGATCACTCAAACGACGTGCCGTGGTAGCTTCATCCCTCCGCGGAGGCGGTGGGGGCGGGAAAGAACCAGGAGGATATTGATAGCCGTAAGGGTCCCAATAACCACCGCCCATGTAAGGTGGTGGTGGGGTTACATATGCCGCAGGATGACCACCATAAAACAGATTAGGACGACCATATTCGGGGATGTAAACACTCGGACCCTGAATACCATACGCCTGCAGAGGTGCTTGACTGTTGCCTGTCAGCGGAGGGGGGTGCGTGAAGGGCTGGATCCTGTGAGGGTCTAGTGCGAAATTGTTGAAATACGGAATCTGCCGGAATCAGCACCCCTCTTCAACAGGAACCTGGTCTTACCTCATCGAGCTGCTTGACAAGCTCAGGGTGCTTGTTGGCAATGTGCTTCTCCACGAAGGAGGTGGCTTTGAACAGCTTTTGGCATGTTTTGCATCTGAAACGGCCTTCGTCCTCCTGTTTGATAAATGGTTCAACTGCCTTCGAAAGTTCTCTTCCAACACATGAGCACGGAATCGTCGCGGTGGCCGACGTAGTCAACGCTTACTCATCATAACTTTTGCCCCCGTAGTCACGGGGGTCTACACCAGCTTTGTTGATGAGTAGTGCAATTTTGGTGTCGAACCACTCCAACCAGCGCTCATCTGCGGAAGTTAGCCGAACCATGAGCATGAGCATCAAGTCGTTGCGAGGGCATACCGTTTCTCTTCCAGTCCCTGCCCTCCCCAGGCTTAGCTGCTGCGATTTCCATCTCCTTTTCTTCTTCTTTCTCTTTCTTTTCCTTGTCAGCCTTCTCGGTTTGGGCTGCTTTAACCTCCTCAAGTAGTGACTTCGACAGAGGTCTCCTCACGTGCTTCAGGCACTTACGCTGTAATTCTTCTAGATGATCGGTAACAACAGCGCAATAGTAGCAGGTGTGGTACACTGCGCGCAGGTAGGCAATGTACAAATCCAAAGAAATCACCGCCTTGCATAACGACCTGAGGAACTTTCGCAACGTAAAAACAATCCTGGCTCACCTTCTTTTCCTCCAATACCTTTTCTTCAATGCATTGTTCACGCAACTCCCCCATAATCTTTTCAATTCGCCGTTCAACCGCTTCCGATCCAGCTTCTCTCGGTGCTGGATCATCCTCATTGTCCGCCTGCACACCGCCATCCTCTGGTAGGACACCGCCATTCGTTTCTACACCGTCGCTACCCGCGGAAGAGGTCGAAGGTTTATACAACGTAGCATATTCTTCTTCTAAGATCGACGCCAATATCTTCACATTCGCTAAGTCTCTTTCGATGCGATCTGGCCTGCTTGCGACTTCAGGCACGTAGCGAACACGATTGACAAAAGGTTTTGTGTTGTGCGACACGTGTAGTTTGAACCCTTCAATCTAAAGCAATTCATAAATTAAGTAAATTGAAAAGTTGGTTCCAAGCAACGCACCTTCTTATCCGTCAACTCATTCATCACGGCGGTCATATCGGCATCATCACGGAATTTAATCCAACCCGCACGGTAGAAATTGCGCTTCTGCAGGGGATCACCTAATGCTAGATACATATATCCCGGAACCTTGCTGCAAGCCTGTAAAACATATAAAGACCTTTGTTAATGATAAACCGTATCGAACACACCTCTTCAAGTTTGAGTCGCCCAATATCAGGAGGAATGGTACGGATTATTACTTGGTTACCCTCGGGAGGAACAGATATCTCTTCGCCGCGGTTGTTCCGCCTGTGTTCATTGGCTACTTTCCCATTCTCAGCTCGGCTCGCATCATGTTCGCCGGCTTCTTCCTCAGCATCCAAGGCGAACTGCATGTCATCGTCGGCAGCGTTTTTGACTTCCTCGGTGGCGACCACATTCTCGCCCACCTCACCCGCGACAGTGTCCTTGGGTTGGATGCTGGATGCCGATTCAGACTCGGGTTCATTCAGGTCCGGGTCGAATTTGCCCAGCTCCAAGTCCTGAGCAAACGTGTTCAAACGACCCTTCCATCCATCCTTTCTGACACGACGCCGAAGCCCCAAAAACTCCGGTGCTGGATCATACTTCTCCGCAAACCAAGGAGACTTTCTGTGATGATCAAACATCGTTTGCAGCTACAATACAAAACCCGAAAATTCGGTCAAAACCATCGCAAGTCATTAGCGAACAGAATATCTGAACGATGACTGGGACAAAAGGAACGAACCTGTGTTGACATGAACTCTTTCTTATACTTCTCCCAGCGAGCACGAATGCCATTGCGGGGCTTGGACCCATCGCCAGCCTCTTGCTCTGCAGCCTTGTCGGCATTGTCTTCTTCGGTCGCATGCGTTGGGAAGTAATACCTGAACCATTCAGCGTACTGTTTCAGTGTAGCAGGATGGTCCATGGTCCGGGGGTCAGGAGGGGCTCGCCGGGAAGATGCGGGCGGTTGGGGGAGATATGGTGCAGGGAACTGTGCACGAGGAGGTGACCTATAACTGTATGTACGAGAGTGGAGGTCTATGAAAAAAACCTGTTAAAACTTGCAGTGAAAATTGGTTTGAAAAAGATACCATATTCATCGCCATATCGAGGACGAGGATCATAACGCTCTCGATCATAAGGCGACATTGAACGCCGACGCTTACGATCTGCGAGGGGATGAGACAACGAAAAGTCATTACGAATCCGGGACGTACGTTCGTCGGGAAGAGGGCTACGACTCCTCCCGCGCCTAGCATGCTCATACAGAGCACGATCCCTCTCATAGTCCGGCCAGGGTCTCTCTCTGTCAAGGCCGTCCCATGCACCGCGGTAGTCAGGAGCATAAGAGTCAGGATATAATGGGCGTGGAGGAAAGGTACCCCTTGGTGAGCGGGAACGGGAACGCCGAGGGGGTGGGTAAGCAGTAGCAGACCATGAAGACATGAACGAAGTATCAAGAAAAGTAAAGAGCTGAGAGAGGGATCAGAGACTTAGTCCATGGTTCGAGAGTGAGAATAAAGACAAGAGGGAGAGGAGAGGAGGGGAGAGAGCCGTTGTAGGCATGATGAGGAGAATAAGACAGACCTCTTGTGTCGCGACACTGTTTTGTTTTGAAAAGCTGGTCAAGAAACTCGACGCAGCGTTGAGAACAATGTACGCGCGACTGAGAAACCATCCAGACGAGCTGAGGATTTCCCTCCGCTTTCATTCTCAGATTCAATCTGACATTAAAATACCGTCTCGGCAGCTCGGCATAACGGCTAGAATACAATGCCTAACACGCTCTCCATGTCGATGGATTCGGGGGACTTGTCTACGGCCTTTCGCCGTTCTGTCTGCCTCCTTTCCTCGCCACCCGCAGGTCGCTTGGGTTCAACTGGTCCCTGCCCCTTTGCCGCGCGTTTCTCGTTTCGCTTTTCCAGTATCCGCGCAAGCTCAACGTTCTTGAGGTATTCGCGCTGCAGAGACTTTGACTGAGCAAGCTCGACTCGCAGCTTGGCTGCATGCGCAGCGGCTTCGTGAGCTGCACCATACGTTGAATGATGACGCTGCTCAGCGCAGAGTGCTCGTGTCCCTACCTATCTGCTCGGTCAACATGTTCCACTTGAACCTGGGAAGATATTTCATCGTCCATACGTCGTCCCGCCATCGCGTCCCCTTCTTTCCGCCGATTGGCTGAGCATTTAGTATTCCGGCAGTCGATCTGGCAACATGCTTATCCTTGAATTCCACCCAGCCTTCGACGAAGTGGGGCTTCTTTGTGGTGGTGTACTTTCGCCTCAAGTATGCGGTTCTTGCATCTGGCCAAAGCCATTAGAAAATATCGAGGTTCGGGCCCCAACAATCCAACCTTCTTGTTGTAGATACACCCTGCCGACTTCTCCATATTGAGACAAGAGGTGACGAACCTTGGCAGGTTGCATGCCGGGTGGTATGCGTGAAATGTATATGACTCCGGTGCGCGCCTGAGCCGCATTGAAGGCCACGAGAGCCTTGGGATTGAGCTTTTCTTCCATGAGGATTAGAGTAGCGAGCTTTCCCGTCGTGGGCCACACCCTGTTTATGCGGAGTTCCGAAATGGCGCATCCCACCCAATACCGCTGCTCGGCCACCATCCTACAGCGTCAGATACATGAGGCGAGCGCTCGACGCTCGACGCACGCGCTGCGCTGCCGCCGCCTTTGACCTCGAGATGAGTGCTGGAGGCCCTCTCACGGGTGCATTGGCACCTTCGAGTGAGTCCCACTCCTCCTCCCCTGCCCATGTCGTGCCTTGTCCTGCATCGGTTGGTGCGGAATGTCCTTTGTGGGCTCGCCCTCGCCTCACATGCACGTCCGGCACCTCTCGTCGTGTCCTATGGGGAAAATTGCGTCTGCCTCTTCATGGGACACGCAATTTTTGGCAGAGTGCTCGCTTCGTCTCGTGTCCCGTGAAGGAGACTCGCTCTACGGCCTCATGGGACACGTGTCCCGAAGCGGTCGGCATTCCTGCCAATCCAGGGTACCTCCGCTGACCTTGGGCAGCGTCCAATGTCCCTACCATCCACTACAACCCATCTCACCCATGATCGTGCTACCCCACCTATCCCGCTGTCGCATGACAAGCATGCGAGCACACCCACCTACCTTCCGGCCGTCACACGAGCACGTGTTCGGACAATGACGAAGACAACATAAAACCGCGCGCTGTCGTCGTTTTCCTGTCGTCGTCGTCGTCAGGCTACGAGCGCAGGGTGAGGGCGACGAGTGTGACATTGACGCCACCCACTGCAACCAATCTTGCTAAAGATCGTGCCACCTCACCCATCCCGCTGGTGCGTGGCATGCGTGCGAGCACACCTACCCACCACCCTCCTGTCACACAAGCGTGCACGTGGACGACAACGAGGACGATATGAACTGCGCACTTCGTGGTTTTCGCGTTGTCTTCGTCGTCATCAGGTGAGATGAGTACAAGGTAAGGGTGACGACGAGGACACGAAAACCTATTGTGGTTGTCGCGTCGCCGTCGTCAGGCGGGACGAGCGTAGGGCGAGCTAAGGGTAACAAGGGTTATGGCGACGGTGCGAAACCCACGCCGTCGCGAACATCGCATTGTCGCCGTCAGGCCAGAAAAGGGCAGGAGAATGAAAGAGCGATGCGACACAACGTAACGTGAGGGTTGAAACGTTGATGGCAAGGACGTGGCGCAGCGAGGCAGAGGCAATGAGGGCGACGATGAGGATGATGCGAAAACTGCGCCATCGCGCGGCTGTTGCATTGCTGCCATTAGTGGGACGACGGAAGGGCGATGTGGTATGATGTAAGGTGTATATGCCTGGTAGTAGCAACTTAGTATGACCATTCAGGTAGCCAGTTCTCCCCAGCAAACTACCTCAACATAATGTAGAAATGGTATAGCCAACTTCCTACTACATTATGGTCATGCCAGACTATCTGCATTGCAGCAGGGCCAAATTTGTTTACTCTTCAAAAATCTACCTACAGCTCCCAAAAGGCTACCTATTATGTTATATGTGCTCCTGGATATTCCCAACTCCTGTCTAGTTCACCATGGGCTGACAGGGGTCTCTTATCACATTAGAAAGAGATAGCCATATACATTTCATGCTACTATAGTACTGCTGCTATAAGAGTGCTTTTGTGACCTGACTTTTCTAAGCTTAACTTACAGTATATACAGGCCCCACATATATTTACAGTGGAGTAGTCAATCTTCTACACTACCAACTCTAAGCTAGAGATCAATCTAGTGGAATATGCAACTAGTATGGAGACCACTGCAAAAACAAGTTGGGATCTACTTCACAGTGAATGTAGCTTAACCTCAGGTGGTTATACAGCAACAATGTCAACACCTGCTTCCCATTATCATCACTAATGGCAGGTACATGAGCACATCTTGAATTGATGTATTTGGGCTTTGATTCCACAGGGACAACCTCAGAACTTCTGGAACTCACAGAAATTTCTGTGGGACCAACAATTGCTGTCCTACCAATGGAGGCTTTCACAACTACTGTGTCCCCTGCACAAGCCATTGCTGTTCCATCCAGCCTGATAGATTAAGTTAACTCCAGTAGAAATTTGTATGGGACTACAGCATAGGATCTCCAACATCTAAAAGTTAATGCAAGAGCATTGACAATAGAAATGGCACCATAGCATAACAAGTGTGCAAATCAATCCTCATCACTCTCTTCACTCGAGGAAGTGCTATCTTCATCTTGGCTCAATTGTCCACCAGCAAATTGGTTCAACGACATTGGTCGTCGCGGAGCCGAGACCGATTCAGGTGACATTGCAGCAGCTAGTATATCTTCATCTAAACCCTCTAATTGTTGTTCCATCTCTTGTTCAAATGCATCGAGATCAATCTCTTGAGCATCATTTTCCGCAGGGAGTTCACCTCCAACAACTGGGTCCCAGTCGTCTTCTTCTTCCGAGTCAGAATCTTCCTTGGGTGGGGGTCGTGAAGATGGCAGGGAGATCGAAGTAGATGCAGTTGGGAGCACCAGTTGAGTGGTAAGTGGATGTTTCGGGACAACCGGGGAAGGCTTTTGGCGTTTGGTGGTACGAGTCGGAACTCCAAAAGCAAGAACTTCCTCCAGTTCTGAATCAAGCACATCCTGTGATTCTGTTTCTCCCTTTGCCCTCGAGAAGTCCTTCGTCTTGAGTTTAGGCTTAGGAATTGGCTCCTGCTCGCTACGAGGGACACTGCGCTGAGATTTGGACTTAGTTGTTGACGGTGCCGAAGTGCTAGCAGCGAGGAACAATTCCTCATCTTCTTCCTCCTCCTCAAATCTTTGATCCTTTGCTTCGGATGTGATTGTTGCGATGACTTCCTCAAATTCATCATCTGCGCCTTCCAGCCCGACTAAATCTCTCTCCAGTTCCTTCGCTAGGTCTATGCCGTCGGCAGGTTGGGGCGTGACTGGCACTGTTGGATAGTTCAGCGTTAGGGCGGCCACTATGGGGGAAACACTCACGGGAAACGGTGTCTTGCCGGATTGCAGATGATGCTTGGACCTTGCCGTCGTGGCTAAAGTTCACAAACGAGTCAATCTTCTCGAGAGTGAATGTCTGGAAATTGATGCACGTGAGCTAAAAAGCCAATCGAAGGAATCGGGCGACTCACACCCAGGTCTTCGTCATAAATTAACACACAGTCGTACTCTTTCACCGGCTGCTCCGCACCTTTGAAAAGATGGCTCTCCCTTGCCTGGGGGCAACGTCTATGATCGTCCAACGACGAGATATGTACGCACTTGCAAACTTGGCCGCTCTACTGTGACACTGGTGGATTCCTTGGAGCGCTTCACCTCAATTGAACCAGGCTTATCTGGATCGATTGAGTCTGGTTTGAAGTTATCTGAGGGACGAGTTATATTAGCACAACTGATGTCCAAAAGCTCAGCGCACAGCGGAAGGAGTAGAAGTCGCGGCCGGGAAGGTTGCTGGCGCGCTTGGGGGGAGCGATGCCTTTCCGTGCTTTGAGAGCCCGCCCCAGGGATGTGCCGATGCCTACTTTGTGGCGGCCAGTGACAGGCATCCACTGGGTGTCGACGGGGGCCATGGTCTGAGAAGTTCGACGACAAGGCTAAAATCCGTCATCATGAACCGCTCACCGCTTTCAGCCCGAGCCGGTGGCGGTCTGCTTGTGCTGATATAAGCAACAACGAAGCTCGACGATTACATCAAGTATTGTACACACCCCCTCCACAGTTCACGTCAGGGTTGTTCCGCAAAGCGAACTCTCCCCTTTATTTTCTTCGTTGGCTTGCCCGCATCAGTACCACCATCTATCTCTGCACGCTTGCGTTTTTTCCGCTTTTCCTCCACCGTGGGTGCCACTTTTTCGACCGGTGCCAGGAATGCCTCAGCACGCTCAGCACGGCGCTTGGATGTCGCATTTGATTGCTATTTGGCGCATGTAGACGAGATAGCATTTAAGGAGTGAAGACATACCTTCTGTTTTCGCTGTTCTTCCTCTCGTGCTCGTCTCTCATGAGACTTGAGGAAATACTCTCCCGACTCCAATTGAAGGTCAACCTGTGGAACGAGCCAGTTGAGAAGCGGTCACGTGGTCAACAGTACATCATGCCTTGCGAGGTTGCTGGGGTGGCGGGAAGGGCGTGTAAACCTTCTTCCTCTGTTTATCTTGTTTATTGACAGGCCCGATCCCAGCCTCTTTGCGAGCCGCCTCTTTCGCCGCAACTTTTTCGTTTTTCCGTTCTGTCTTCTCAGATGTCTTGAGATGACGCTTTCGGAACTGGGGGAGGAAGCGGTCCCAAGTCTCATTTGCGAGTTTGGGATCCTTCGCCAGTTCTCGTCGAATCATAAGTTCCTAGTGGAGTCAACGAGATCGCAACTGTATCAGGAACGAACGAACTTTTATTCGGTATATCGGGTGTATGTTTTTCATGCAATCCAAAACGATGCGTCGCACCTCCTTCAAGGATTTGTACGGGCCCATAACGCTGACCGTGTTACCTTGAACTAAAACGTAGCATTGCGTCAAGAGCTCAATCGCCTAGTTCTTTCTCCGTGAATATTTTGCAGGATGCATTGACGCCAAAGTTA